>AFIY01000603.1:0-58671 GCA_000223825.2 Zymoseptoria passerinii SP63
GGTTTCAGGTTTTTGAACACCATGCCGCTAAAATATACTTTCAATACCCGACCAACTCTCCCACACCAACACCATCTCACCCTCAAGCATAAAACCAATACTCAGCACTATACTCCACCTCAAACCTCTCCCCCATCCCCACACAACTCTTCGGCGGATTCCCCCCCGCCGTATTCACCCGATACACCTCCTTGGCCACACACCCCTCGTCCCCCTTCCCCTCCAACTTCAACCACGGCACGCTCCCAAACCCTCGGCCCCTCTGTCCCTTGACCGCATCCCCCGGCGCCGGCGTCGCATCCACCTTCTTGAACCCCCCACGTCCATACCTCCCCATCCCCGCATCGAGGTCGAAAAACGCCGTCGTGGCGTCGGAGAAGTAATGGCGTCCCGGCGCGAGCGCGATGTTGGGGATCGCGGATAGGAGGGAGGGGGAGTCGGCGGATAGACAGGTGACGTTCCAGAGGGTGGCGACGGGTGGCGACGGCGCCCGCGGCGACGGGGACGGAGGTGGCGTTGGTGGGGTCGGTGCAGGTGTAGTTTTGCGTGCCGCGGCCGAGGGCCACGTGATAGAGGGTCAGGCCCGGGGTGGGTGGCGGGAGGGGGATGGGAGCTGGAAGGGCGGGGGGAGGGAAGATGTTAGGGAATTGGGGCGTGGGTCAGAGGTGGGTGGTTGGGCGTACCTTGAGGCATTTGGACGGCGGCGGTGTTGCAGAGTTGAGGGGTTGGGGTTCGGCCCCAGTTGTGGCCGCGATTGACGCCCCAGCCGATTCCTCGGAATGCTTCGTCGGTGGGAGCGGCGAGGGTGGTGGTGGTGGTGGTGGTGGTGGTGGTGAGGAGGAGGAGGGTGGTGAGCAGGAGACCGGCTTGCGAGAAGAACATGATGGCGGGTGTTGTGTGTGTTCGATCCGAAGGGAGGGTTGGACGAGGTGGTGTTGGATGTTGTTTGGCTGATCGATGACTGCCAGGTCTCAATGTACGACGAACGATCAATGCAATGGTCGGTTCTGTCTGTGAAGATGCAGAGGAGGAGTGTTGGTTGTTCACGAATCGAAAACGATAAAGAGACGACGGACGATACATCAAGGAATCTACTGGGGTGGTTTAGCTATATACGCCTGTCGTTTCCCACATCAACCCGAATTGCATATGCAAGTTGGTGTATCTCGAACCGGGAGTTTTCTAGCCGCCGTATGGAAATAGCTCATTTGTTAGCGTGAACACGGGATCTAAGCGCCTTCCTGTTTGGGAAGATAATTGCAGGGTTTCGTCAGAGCCTCATCTTTCTTACTAGTACTGTACACCGACAGACATGATGTCCATGTCGTTGTCTTTATGACCAATGCTGACATGAGATTGTTGTATTCCTTCTTTCGTGAAATGCACTCACCGAAGACTCCGCGTTCCAAAGCTGCTCGGTCAACTCTTGGATAGCAAGCAAATCCCCCACTACCACACCGCCAACCACCTCCCCCTCCCGCCAAAACAATGCCTCGGGTTTTGCTACGCGCCCAACCCAGAGAAGACTCCAACCTCCAGCAAATAGAATCGTCCACAAATTCACCGCATTCGACATTCTGCCCTTGCTGCCAAAGATAGCAAATTAATCTCCATTAAAATCCTGCACGACCACTCCACATCCAACCACCGATCCTTCTCATCCAATCATTCACTTCTCACTCTCCAGCGCTTAGGTACTGCACCGAAGGGGGGGTCCTGCGGTCCCACATACCTGGAAGTCCCGTTTCAGATGCATGGGAATGGCGACACTTTTCGGCCTTCTGGTTCCATGTGTCGGGCCAAGCGGAATGTGGGTGGTTGAGAAGTACTTGTATACTGTACATGCCCACGAGGGCCGATCGGCAGAATGTAATAAGCATGAGACGAGTGGCCAACTTGAAGCGACCTCTTGACTGATGACAGCTCTCCACCACCAGCACATAAACGCCTTTGATCACAGTGGTGGATCTACCATGAGAGGGAATTCCTCAATCTCTGTATGACTTTCCGATATGCGCCGATGCTCTCCAGCCAATCGATGTCGATGTGGGAAGCCGGCTATGCGGCCTCTTTGTTCCATTTGAGATTTGTCTTGAATCGTCTTTGATGGACTCGTATGCAGTGTAACAATGCTGTAACCGCTGTGTGGGGGGATTGCAGGTGGACGTATGTTCATGGGGAGGACAGATTCAGACTCATCGCGAGATGAGTGAGAGCCCTTGTATAAAGTGCTCTGGTTTGGGTTGCCTAGACGGTACAATGACGTTTCTTTCCGCTTTCGTCGTACAAGTCCCGTCTCCTCCAGAAGGATAACAGTGGCAGGACAGAACGCTCCACCCACTGCCCTCCAGAAGAATAACAGCCGTAGGACAGCAGCTTGACCCTCCTATCCTCCTCCTTCGTTGCGAGACATCAGACGTCGCGAGTCACGACACCAGCTCTTAGCCAACAGGCCATCAACCTCACGGTAAGGGTTGAATGGTGAACCGTCCAATGTGCCGGCCCGCTGTATCAACAAATTTTTGTGAGAGGGAAATGTGTAAGCTCATTGGAATACTTTAGCGCATCTCCTGATATTCCACCTGGGTCACTGCGGCGCGGTGGCGGCGCAGGTACAGCGTGTTGTCGCATCGCAGTGCTCATCATTCGAGCCCGAAAAGGTACAAGGCCTGTTTACAAGGAGATCAGTCCATTTGAGGCCTGAAGAAAAGGCCCTGCCTTGCAGAAGCGGACGGCATTCCAATGCGCTCGTTCACACGCTGTACGACAGTGGTTGGTCGGAAGATTGGACGAGAGGATGCGTGGCCCAAGGACTGAAGCATCTCGTGATCGACCGGGGCTCCGGCAAGAATGAGCAAGACTGATATTTCAGCAGCTGCGGGATGGCACTATGTTCAACTCGAACATGCTGTATGGGATGTCGATCCTTTGATGCGTCTCGGCTCTCTCACCCAGCCCCAAGCCCATCCACCGCCGCATCAAAGCCCTCTTCTTTCAACCGGCCACCGCCACCACTTCCCCTGGCCAGACCCTCCAATCCAGGCGTAACTCTCCCAAAACCGGATCCACCCCCGAACAGCATGAAGAAGACCAGCAAATGCAGTCCGAAACAGTACATTGCAAATAGATTCCGCCTCGACCTCGTCGCGAGCACCAAGCCCGTGATATGGTAGACGCCTCGCTCCAGCACGTTCAATCTCTTCAGTGCCCTTGCAGTCTCTCGACCACGGAACGCAGCAAAGGGAGAGATGTTGGACTCATAAGCGGAACGATAGCGGTCTGTTCCAGAGGGATCGCTGCCTCCGGGCGAGGTGGGCAGGGTGGAGGAATCTGGATTCGCGCCGCCGGATGCAGGTCCGCGGGCATAGCTCGAAACGTAGCGGGTCTTCTCGTAGAGGGTAAGGTTATCTTTCTGCAAGGAAGCGACCTCAGAGCGAAGAGAGGTGACAGTACGGTACTGGTCCTGCAGTTCGCTTTCGAGCTCTGCTATCTTCTTCTTGAAGCGGTCACGCTGCGCGGTGACCATGGGTAGGATGCCAGCGCCATGTCCACTGCTCGAGGGGTCCGGGAAGCGTGGAGAGTTGGAGCCGCCACCGCCGGACCCTTCGAAACCGCCGATGATGGACGAGGTCGGAGACGAGCCTGCTCCCGGTCCACCTCGACGACTACCGTAGTTGGATTTGGGATAGCGAGATGTCCATGTGCCGGCGACAGACATGGTTTCGAAAGCATTGGAAGCTTCCTGTTGGGTCTTTTGCAGGTCATTCTCGAGCGTCGCATTGAGGTTTCTGGCCTTTTCCAGGTCCATGTGGGCGGACGAGAGATCATCTTGCATCCGTTCGAATCGGCGTTGTAGGTCCTGATGAGACACTCGGAGTTCCGTGAGCTCATTACTGATCTTTTTGTTGCGAGCCACGAGGAGTTGTTCGAGCGACTCGTCTTTTGATTTTGCGGCTGTCCCGTCAGAGGACGCTGCTGTTGTGGTATCATCGTCATCAACTTCATCAATGCTGGAGAACTCGATAGCGCGAAGCATTTCCAGCTCGCGTTTGACTTCATCGTAGTCGCTCCACTTTTGCACTTTCGTCTCGAGTGCGTGTCGGCTGGCCTTTAAGGATATGATCTCTCTTTCGACGCTGCGAAGCTTGTTCTCCAGCTTTGTCTTGTCTGCGTCTCTATCAAATCGTGCAGAATCCAGCCTCCGCAGAAGAGAAGAGTTCTCCGATCGCAACCGCAAGAAAGCCGGATCGTCTTCAACTGCGGTGCTTCTTGCAGTGTTTGATTGACTTGCAGACTGCGCCAGCTCCAATCGCAGCTGTTCGTTCCGAGCCTCAATGTCCGCCAACCTCGTGTTCGCCCTCTCAAGTTCGGACGAAACAATTTCCAGCTCAGCCGCGGTCGCGCTATTCCGTCCAAGATCTTGTGTATCCTCTCCAGACTTTTCCAATCGCTGTGAGACTTCATAGCTCGCCTTGAGCTCTTTCAGCAGCCGCTCCTGATTCTCAACCTTCTCCTCCAGATTCTGCTCCTTGGCTGCCCAGTTGTCCTCCTTCTCCTTCAGGACTGCCGACCAAGAATCCTCAACCTCTTTTATGCGGTCGTCCTGTGACCCTTCGAACGATTGCCTCTTGGTCCTCTCATCCTCCAACTGCTTCTCCGTCTCTTCGAGCTGTGTATTCAGAGTCGTGGTCTGCTTCAGTAATCGCTCATTCTCTGCCTCCAATTTCGGGACCACTTCGTCCGCTGTGATTAATGAATCGATGGAGGCTTCCAGCAGAGGATATGGATCTGGAGCTTCAGAAAGTGGAGAGTACGCTTGCATGAACGCCGACGACACAGTCTTGTTGTGTGTTGTCAAGACATCAATGTATCCCTGGTACGCTTTGAGAAGATCTTTCATTTCTGCCAGCTTCGCAGTATCGTCCAGCTTGCGAAAGTCCTTCGTCTTTTGGGCGAGATCTTTCCTTCTGACCAGCGATTCCTTCTGCTGATTGACCATCTCCTCCGCGGTCGTGTCAAGGCTGGAGACCAGCTTCGTGAGATCTAGGGACCGCCATGCTGCAACGGCTTGCTGGAATTTGTTGCCAGTCGATTCACCCGCGTCTATGGTCGCATTGATCTCCGGCTGCTGTGGTTCGACTGCAGGACTGTCATTGCCCTCGATCGCACCGCCTCTGCTTTGATCGTCGGTATCGGCCATGGCTCCTCGCGCCTGTGGGATATGTTCGAGCGGAGGGAGGTTGCCCGGCGGAAGACAGTAGATATGCCTTCTAATGTCTCAATTCATGAACCCATCCAGACGTAGATTTCAAAGTCTCGAACGTCGAGATTATGTCCAGGCCATGCGTGACGAATGTGTGTTGTCCATCTCGCGGCGAAGCTCGGAGGTGACAGGTGGGAAACGGAATGCGAGACAAGCTTTCGCGGACCTCGTCAGCTTCCCCGTTGAATGTTTATCCGCATCTCAATTGACAGAGATGCTTACATACAACAACATGTCTGCAGGCAGCAATTCACAATCCCAACACAGGCGTGAAATCGAAGGCTGATCACGAATGGCGAGAGTGCCATGGACATGAGCGCGCGATGAACCCGGACCTCAACATACCGGCATGGACCCCACGGACGAGACCACCACCATATCGCCGAGCACTGTGAAGAGTCCGACTGCCTCCACGACCGCCGATGGTACCCCCGGCAGCTACACACTTCGCGAATTGATCCGCGACATACCTCTCACCACAGACGACAACGGCACCAGAGCTCACATTACGTGCGTGGACGCCTGGAATGGCAACCTGTATATTGGCACTTCAACCGGCCAAGTCCTACACTATGTCTCTATCCCACCAGACCCATCTGATGCCAGTGGGCTATCGAGCTACATCTTCGCGACGAATATCGAGCCGGCGTTCAGGCAGCAGCAGGAGGGAGCAGACCGAGGGGTGAAGCAAATACTGATATTGCCCAACGCGGGCAAGGCATGTATAGTATGCAATAGCACTCTCACGTTCTACACGCTGCCAGAGTTGAGTCCCGCTTACGAGGGCCGGATCCAACAAGCGGGATGTCTGTGGGTGGGAGGCTTGGACCTTGACGAAGAGGTGGAGGACGGCTCCCAGAATGGAACGGTGGTGGTCATCTGTTTGCGGCAGAGACTGAGGTTGATCCGGATCGGAGATGAGGCTTCGCCAAGGAAAATTCGGGACATTGAGCTGGGAGGTGTGTCGGCACTGCAGAGACGCGGCGACCTGGCGTGCGTGGCGGATGGGACGGCGTATTCGTTGCTGGATGTGGTCAATCAGCGCAAGAACGAGCTGTTCACCATCTCGTCACTCAGTGAGCCGGTGCTACCGCCCCCTGATTTGCCGTCAGGACGTCCGCCTCCCAATCGCCGGCCTTCGAGAAGTGTCTCTTCTCACAGGCCTGCGCGGCCAGACCGAGGACATCAGAGAAACGTCAGCCTGGGTAATCAGCTCCTGGAAAGTCAGGCCCAGCAGAATGAACAACAACGTGCGGGTAGTCCGGCTGCATGGCCTACCAGGGGCTCATCCAGACTTGAGTCACCTGCTGTGACATCCAGTCGAGAGAGCAGCCCAACGAAGTCTGAGGAGCCTACCGCGAGGCCTTCTATGGAATCTCAACCGCCAAGTGAAGCTGTGGCGCCACCTACTCTTCTCCCAAATATAACGTCTCCAACACCAAACGAGTTTCTCCTGACCACAGGTACCAGGGAGAACGAGCCGGGCGTCGGGATGTTCGTCAATTTGGAAGGTGATGTAGTCCGCGGCACGATTGAATTCACAAGCTATCCTCATTCTGTCATCCTGGATCGTCCGAATCAGCAATCCTGCAGATCTGGGATGGGTGATCCGTCAGATCCTGGCTACGTTCTAGCTGTGGTTCGGAGAAAAGTGGAGACATCATTACAAAGGTGCATCGAGATCCAGCAGTGGAACGCTGATCCTGGTGAAGCACAGCGGACGAAGGAGTGGCTCGTGCTGGATACGACGTCAGAAGATTTGCAGAATGATGGCCTGGTGAGGTCTGCCGGACTTCGAAACGCCTCTACATCTGCAGAGCTCGCCGCCGAAGGAGTCACCAGCACGCTACGGCTGCGCCGCTTGACATTACGGGACCGTAAAGAAGACGAATCCGAGTCGAAGCGAAATGAAGAGGAAGACGAGCTAGCTGGCCGCTTTGCCCAGACGCAGGCTAACGTGCTTCTCTTCGTCAACGACAGAGTCTCGTGGATCGTCCGCACGCCGCTAATCGCACAGCTGAACGGTCTTCTTAGCCAAGCAATGCAGCAAGTCGACGATAAGCTTACAATTGATGTACCAGTCGTCCAACGCGTGGTCAATAGCATACGTGGCCAGGAACCGAGGGATGAGTTGGAGTTCCTCACGTTGACATACGTACGACAGAAGTCCGCATTGCTGCTGTTTGGAAATCTTGTCCTGCAGACAGCACAAGGCATTATTGCCTACGAGCACGATAAAAGGCGTGCGCAGGATGCTCTCACATTGAGTGATCTTGATCCAAGGATTGTCTTAACATTGGTCCCTCCATTCGATGAAGAGATTTCAGAGGGCACAAATGGCATCTGGATGCCGCAAGGACTACGCGATACCATCGATACTCTCCGTGCAAGCTTTGATGCCAGCAAAATCGTGCGCGATTTGACTGGACCGTACGCTGACAATCTCATGAATGTCATCAAACCATATTTGATGGTATGGCGGAAGAAGAAGGGCTTCGGGAGCGTGGCAGACGAGACGCATGTCTTCCAGACTGTCGATGCTGCTCTGCTACATGTCCTCCTGTTTCTGGATCAGAAGAGTCCACGGGGACCTGCCATTACAGGATCAGTGCGGGCCGAACTGAACGATGTGGTGGACAAAGGTGTCGACTGCTTCGATCGCGCTGTAGGACTTTTCGAAGAGTACCATCGGCTTTACGTTCTGAGTCGCCTGTACCAGAGCCGCAAGATGGTGTCCCAAGTTCTGAACACCTGGAAACGCATCATTGAAGGCGAACAAGATGCCGGTGGCGAGTTGATTGAGGGAGAACAGCACCTTCGTCGATATCTCACCAAGATCCGGGATGCAGCTCTTGTGCAAGAGTACGGAGCCTGGCTAGCGAATCGGAATCCGAAGGTAGGCGTTCAAATCTTCGCAGATGAAACCAGCCGTGTGAAGTTTGAACCTACTGAAGCAGTCGCCATCCTCAAAGCGAAAGCTTCAGGCGCGGTTAAAGACTATCTCGAACATCTTGTCTTTGGGAAAAATCACATCGAGTACGTCAACGACCTCATCGCTTTCTATCTCGACACAGTCCTTGCTGAGCTCGAATCTTCCGCCACTTCTCGCAACATACTGCTCGATTCTTACTCCACCTACCGCGCACTTCAACCTCCGAAGCCGACATACCGCCAATTCATCACCGATAACTCCCTCTCGGACGAGTGGTGGCACAACCGCCTTCGTCTGCTTCAGCTCCTTGATGGCTCCCACGGCGCGGCTTCTGCTTACGACCTCCCATCCCTCAATACCCGTCTCGCTCCCTACAAAGATCTCCTCGTCCCGGAATCAATCATTCTTCATGCGAGGGAAGCGAATCACGACCCGGCACTTCGTCTACTGGTACATGGTCTCGCGGATTACGATACTGCAATCCGCTACTGTTTGCTCGCCGGCTCGACCATCTTTCACCCATCTCCCTCCCATGCTTCATCCGCGGCACCCCTTCCAACTAGGCAGGAACAATCTCGCCTCTTCCATCTCCTACTGGAAGAGTTCTTCAAAATACCCGATCTTGGCGACCGCATAGCTCGGTCGTCAGAATTGCTTGAACGATTCGGCTCGTGGTTTGACGTCGAAATGGTTCTGGACAAGCTGCCTGACGACTGGGCCGTGGATCTCGTGGGAGGCTTTTTGGTTGCGGCGTTGAGGCGTCTCGTGACAGAGAGAAATGAGTCGGCCGTGGAAATGGCGCTATGGAGTGCGAGACATTTGAGAGTCAGCGCGGAAGCAGTGGACAAGAGAGGGGAGCAAGGCGGGTTTGTGTTGCTCGAGAAGACGGGCGATGATGGGGCGGATGACGCTGTTGGTGATGACAGAACGACCGATATCGAGGTCTGATGAAGTGATGACTGTTGAATACGACTCGGAGGTGGGTCCATCGTGCAGGCCGCGGATGCCGTCACGTTTCCACTGCTCATATCCCATTTTCCTTGCAGTGTCGTTTCTCAAGTTTAACTCATCGACGTCGGCGTCGTCGCCGCGGTTTCGCAGACGTGATCCCCGTACCGACAAGGATTTCCCTCCGAGTCACCGATCAGCACTAGGATCACTTCCTACACAAATTACCCTGTTGTGTGGATCTTTGTGACAGGTAACAGCCATTTCATCGCACAATATCAGACATTGTGCATATCGCACCAGCTGCTTTGAGATAACAGCTGCGAGAGGTAGGCCAGGTTATCATCTCCCTTTCCCGTTGCACGCGCTCCCACAACTTGACTTCACGGGCGAATGTGCTCATGGCATCGGCCAGAAACGAGAAGGAACGGTCCGACATTTCATCACTTTCCAGCTCTGCACCTTTGCGGCATTGGCGACGGCAGGTCTGGCTCAAGAGAATGGCATCGACTCCTCAACGAGCCGAGACCACTTTGGAGCTGCAGAGAATGGGGCAGATCAAAGGCCGGTCAACGAGGCGGTCGGCACGAGCGGAGTTTGATGCACGGCAGGCGGCGTGGACGGTACAAGCGGAATACGAGTCGCGACAGGCAGAGCTGAGGAGGCTCGAAGCACAGCAGGCAGACGAGATCCAGGAGGCGGCGCAAAATTTGTTGCACTTTGCGCAAAAGGAGGATCCGGATATGCAAGAGGAAGACGCGGGAGGTCTTTTCGAAAAGGGAACAGCTGACCGAGCACAAGCTTGGTCAACCTCGCCCGCGAGGGAGAGAGACGTGAGGAATTCGAGAGGAGAGAGCTCTGGATTGACAGGCGAATCTGGGAGAAGAGCAGGGAAAGGGGCGACAACGAGGAGCTTGGTTGTGGTGCTTCCGCTGCCCTGTTGGCGAGCGGAGGTCCCAAGGCAAGCGAAGCAATCGAGGGAGTTTGGACAGCACGAGAAAGCGTCAGACAATGTTGCCGTCAGGCACCAGCAAAAGCGTTCTGCTGTTACTGTTGCAGCGCTGACCAGCTTGGCGACCTCAACGACCAGTCCACCACAACCGCGAGCATTGCAGCCGCGTCACTTCGAACCGGGTCGACTTGCTGAAAGATTGACGATCCCCACACTCAAGAGGGTCTCAAAACCAATGACATCGGGCACAGCCACCACTCCACAAGCATCGATCGAGCAGAAGAGCTTCACACCCCAGCGACTTTCAACAGAAGTGCTCCACCGAGAGACACCCGAGCCAACCTATAGCAACACCAGCACTCCGATTTCTCCTTACGCTCGGACCTTGTCTTCGCAACACTCGGCAAGGGACAGCTACAGTAGCTTTACAAACTCTCCTCAACCGGCACCAAAGGACATGACCGTATCAGGAGACGATGCCCGGTTTGCTTGCTCCGACACTAGAAGTTCCAACGACTTCTGGAATGTGGTCATGATCAAAGAAGAGGACACAGGCATGGTCGAGGACGTGAAGCCACCAGTCGACTCGCGACCACGCGCGGACACACCACAGATGATACAATCGTACATTTTGCCCAATGATGCGATCCGGAAGGCACTCTCCGCGCTAACGCGCGCTGGTGACAACCAGGTGGAAGACCAGCCAGAGCGTACTGAAGAGGCCACGGAAGCTGATAGTCTTATGGCCAACGAAGAACGCGTGGTGATCGACGACACGGTGATTAAGCCCGAAGTGTCCCAGGTTGAGATTGAGTGCCTCAGTTGTGAGCAGCAAGACGCCGCTGATGAAGAGCGGAGTGACTTACACGACAGTCCGATTCAGACCGAGACAGTTCCAGACGAACGCAAACAAGAGCCCACAGAGTCCGGCAAGGACACTGCGCCAGATCACGTTCCAGAAGACCCTATATTGCCTAGCGAGGATGAAGATAATCCGGAAGCACCGACGGACCAGGATCATGAATTAACAGAGATTCGTGAAGACCCGTACTCGATGGACATCGATACTGAACCTCCGGACAACACATCCAGTCCCAAGCTCCGCGTTCGCTCATGGGAGGACCCAGACTACTTTCTTCAACCCCAACCTCCGGTTCCGTTATCCACCATCTCCAGGCGTAGTGACTTTTTGCAACCGCGATTGAGCTCAAACCAGAACGTCGTCCATGCTGGATTGCAGCCGTGGACGCACCACGACTTGGAACCCGGGGTGGAGCCCACAACGAAGCTTCGGGGCGCAATGAGCGATCTTGAAGTCAATGTCAATAAAATGCACGATACAGAGCAGTCGGTACTTGAAGGTGTGCCGACAGCTGACGCCACGGGAGTCTCGTGTCAGGATCCACATGCAGAGCCACCGGACCAAATGGCTGAATCGGAGGCTGGAAGTATAATCGAGTTTGGCCTGGCATCGGGAGTTGAATCTGAACACCCACTCAAGCTTAAAGAGATACATGAGTCTGCGATCCAACTTGACGCAGAGGCTCAAACCGTCGAGATGGATGTTGAGCCTAGACCAAAGCCTGAGCCTGATCTTGAGGAGCTCGAGCCTGGAGCGATGCCCAAGCTCGGATCTCCAGATCCGGATCGAGCAGTGGCGAAGACACTGGACACGCAGCCGAAGGACGGAAGTCAGGCGAACGGTCTGCCACTGTCCGCGAGTCCCATACCAGTGGACGAGGCGGCCAACAGCGATCCAGAGGAATCAGCAGACGAAGCGGCAGATGATCCCATGCTCCTCGATCCACCAGGGCAGAATCAAGAGCCTCAGCTCACTCCAGGAATAACACCAAAGTCCATCACGTCCGCGCGTCAACCACAACATCGTCCTTCTTCAGCTCTGCTCCGACAAGCGAGGAAGAAAGAGAACAAGAAGGCGAGACTGATCGCGCGAGAGGCGAAAGGACGGAGCGGCAGTGCAGTGCAGTTTGGCAGAGTGAAGAAACAGAAAGGAAACGCTGGAGCAGGTAGGAAAGGAAGGAAGGGAGCACGGAGGTGATGTTCTAGACAAGCCAGACTCAAGCAGCATGCCGCAGGAATGTTTGGCTGAGAGTTGATCATTGCGGACTTTAGAAGCCAGAAGCTTGAGTCATATACTTACATTGAGTTGTACAGTCTGTACATTATACTCCACTTACGCATTCGCGTCTCATACTCGTCTCGCCTCTCTCCCGACGTATTGAGACTCTCAGAAATCACACATCAGACCACCGGCCACTCTCTCCAGATCACTCCTCTCCAACCACCCTTCGTCGCCTTTCTCTACCTCACCAGCTTCGACGGCTTCCTCCTTCCCCAACTTGGCCCTAGCCAGCGTCTCGCGGACGAAGATCTCCAGATATGTGGATAAAGTCCCTGCAGCATGCGTGTCGATCTGTGTGTTGGGCGAGGTGAAGGATGTATGCAGTAAGCGAAGGAGGAGCGGTTGAGGGAGGGCCGTCGGAGAAGGTGGTGAGGCCGGTTGGAGCGTGGGAGGAGAAGATGAAGGGAGTCGTGCCTTCGTTGTGGGTGGTCGAGCTGGAGGTTGTTTCTTTCGAGGCGGTGGATTGGTTGGTAGGTCGTCGTCTGAGTCCTCTAATGAGTTCTTGCGTTTCCTGCTGGCTCCTGCTTTGTCTGGTGCTAGGTCTTCGATGTCGTCGTCTTGATCGTCATCTTCGCTGTCGGAGATGGCGAGTGTGACTGGCTTCGTAGCAGGTTTCTTTGCTGCTGTTGTCTTCGATTTGCTGGGCTTTGGAAGACTGGCGGTGGTAGATGATCCGGCTTCTGTCTTTGAGGGTCGCAACGGCTTGAACGGAGGTGCTTTGCGTTTGTTGGCGGGATAGACGACGGTCTCCTTTGGCTCCTTACGCGGTGCCATCTTCCTAGGAGGCATTGCTCAGAGCGACAGGAGAGACAGCGAGGATGAGGGCGGAACTCCGAGGGTGATGGGATTTGGCAGCGGTGATGTTTAGGTGAAGTTCACGCGTTTACGAGGAAGGAGGACGCGACCTAAAGTGCTCCTCGGTCGGATGACTGCCCTCCACCACCATACGATGGTGGGGCACTGAGCTCTCGAGATCTACCCGTCACCACGCTCTGCCGGAGTCATAGTTGTTCTATGACTGGATGCTGGAGTCTTTCTCGTCACGACAACCGGACCCTCGCTGTTCCTTCGACATTCCACTTGCATCCTCACGTCGATTACCGAGCAATGATACTACGGATACGCAACGATTGAAGACAGCGAATCATGGCCACCCGATCCGACCGGTTTAGAGATGCGCCGCAGACTGCTCAAGAACGAAGAGCAGGCGAATCGGTTAGGCTGAGTTGCGACATTGACATGCGCAGCGGATTCTGACGGCCTTTGTAGGCCCTCTCCGACTTTGCCGACTACGTCCAACAACAGCAAGCGCTACGCAAGCATCCACTCGCCCCCCCAGCTCCTGTAACCACCACCGCAAAGACCGAACACGCCGAACTCGATATACTTGACACTCTCGATCTCGCCGATGACAAGCCCAAAGTCCGGCTAAAACAAATTCTCCTTGACGAAGGCACCGACACGAAAGAGCAGTCCATTACTCAACTACAAAGTCTCATCGCCACACGGTGCGATGAAGGTCATGGCGAATGCCTCTTCGATGTTGGCTTGGAGGACAACGGCGACAGTCTCAACCTTACCACTGATGAGTGGGAAGCCGCACTATCACGACTCAAAGTTGTTCTGGAGAAGCTCAAGGCAGATTGGAAAGTGTTGATGACGAAGAACGTGCCGGACAGTGCGGTAGACGTCGGGAACGCTCTGAAGAAGGAGAACGGATGCGTAGGGAATGCGTAGGGAAAGTGATGATCAGACGGAGACCGCAAGAGATTGACGATGCCATTGAGACTCGGATAGCAGTGGTTGGAAATGTAGATGCCGGAAAGAGCACACTCCTGGGTGTGTTGGTGAAGGGTGGATTGGACGACGGTCGCGGTAAGGCGCGAGTCAATCTGTTCCGGCATAAGCACGAGGTGGAGTCCGGCAGAACATCAAGTGTGGGCATGGAGATTATGGGATTCGACACAAAGGGCGAGGTGGTCGTTTCTGGCGTGCCTGGAAGGAAGCTGAGTTGGGAGGAGATTGGCAAGAGGAGTGCAAAGGTTATCTCATTTACAGATCTGGCGGGACACGAGCGGTATCTACGGACAACTGTCTTTGGCTTGCTATCTAGCGAGCCGAACTATTGTCTGTTGATGGTGAGGTCTCGATCATGCTATCTGAGATGTCAACTGCTAACGTCAGTCAGGTCGCGGCGAACAATGGCCTCATTGGGATGTCCAAGGAACATCTGGGGATTGCTCTCGCGCTCAATGTTCCAGGTGAGAAACCCCCATCCACTCAGACGCTTTCAATGACTAACAACGTCTCAGTCATGGTTGTGGTCACCAAAATCGATATTTGCCCGCCACAGATCTTGCAGCAGACCCTCACACAACTCACCAAGATCCTCAAGTCGCCCGGCGCCCGCAAGATCCCGATCTTCATCAAGTCTCCCGAGGAGTGCGTCAACACGGCCACTCAATTCGTCAGTCAACGCATCTGTCCGATTTTCCAGGTCTCCAACGTGACAGGCGAATCCCTCGACCTGGTCCGCGAGTTCCTCAACATCCTTCCTCACCACGGCAAATACGACGCGACCGCTCCTTTTGAGTTCCACATCAACGATACCTTCTCCGTTCCCTTCGTGGGCACCGTCGTGTCGGGAGTCGTCAAGTCTGGTCTCGTACACGCTGGCGACTCTGTCCTCGTTGGTCCCGACTCTCTCGGCCAATTCACCACCACAACCATCCGCTCCATCGAACGCAAACGCATCCCAGTGCCAGCCTGTTCGGCAGGTCAATCGGCCTCTTTCGCTCTACGGCGTGTCCGCCGGAAAGACGTCCGTAAGGGCATGGTCGTCCTTCTCGGCAAGTCCGCCGACCCGTCGAATCCCAACTCAACCACGCTTGTCCCAGCCATTCAACCCAAAGTCCACCGTGAATTCGTGGCCGAAGTCCTCATTCTCTCTCACGCCACAACCATTCGAAACAAGTACCAGGCTATGCTGCACGTAGGGCCGATATCGCAGACCTGTGCCATCATCGATATTGATCGAGCGTACATTCGGACCGGAGATCGGGCGACCGTGGCATTCAGGTTTGTGCAGAGGCCGGAGTATTTGAGTGTAGGGGAGAGGATACTGTTTAGAGAAGGCAGGACAAAAGGGCTGGGTATCGTGAAGGCGGTTGGATACGATCCGTCCAAACCGTTGAATCCGGATGGTGTGAAGGAGGGCGACAATGGTGAGAGCGACAAGGCAGAAAATGGGGAGGCTGCAGAGGGTGTCAAGACACGAGGTATGTAATACTCTCAGAGGCTGCACGATCCAGCCTACATAAGCGAACTTGATTGCCCATAATAAGAGCCACAACCTTGCGACGGCCACTCAATGCAGATGGTTGACTGAATGTTGGTCAACCATCCACCTGAACTCATAGTGAGTATGACTGGTAAAGGAGAGGCCGCCGGCTCGCACTTATAGCTCAGGCTACAGGCTACAGCAAGTGCCTTGTCAGCCACATTTCGCTTCCGACCTGCCAAAACACCATCGACCTCGTCTTCGACATCCAGCACATTCAATTCGGCGCAACCTGGCACTTTATTCATCCTGCGCAACCTACCACAAGCAAGCTCTGTCTCCTTTCCGAGGCCGCGACAAGATGTCCATCTTTGTCAACGTCCTCTCAACCTGGGTCAAGACCGATGTCAAATCCTATGCCAGCCGAAAGGATGTGATCGCATACATGGAAACGTTGTATCCTACGAAGTTCGATCCGAAGAGGAACAAGATGGTACAGAACTGGGATATTGATGTATGTCACCGAAGCTCTACGGACATGCCGGTGAAACTGATCGCTGTAGACACTCAAGAATGGCGATCATCGTGTTTGGGCAGAGAGAAGGCTGACGGAGGTGAGTCTCGTATCGTCCCATATAAAGATGGGGGGCACTGATCAATCTTATAGGCTGAGATCGAATATCTCGAAGATGTCAACAACGATAGCAAGACTTTCAGTTGACAATGCCCATGGCATAAGGGCTGGGCCTGTCAAAGAGTGAGCCGCCAGCAGACTGAACCGGTGAGAGGTGTCGGGGCTGGGTGGACATCGGCTGTGCAGAGTCGGCTGCGAAAGCTTGCGCCTCATCGCACCACAGCGGGCACTGTGCATGAGATCGCTTCGGCAAGCCTTCCACCTTTATTCTCAAGACTGCGGATGCGAGGCTGAGCGAGATGCTCGACAGTGTAAAAGGAGTAAGAGCCCACAGTGAACTTATACACAGAAGAGCGAATAGCAGACCTCGTTCTACTCCCATACCAATCTCAGTCTCAAACCATGTCACTCCCGCAACTGATCTCGGAAAAGACACCTCCAATCATCAGGACCGACTCTTCTTTCCATGAGCAAGCTCTTCTTAGTCGGGCCTCACCACCTTCATCCCGACTGAAAGCATGGGAGGTCTCCCCGACGAAAAACCTGGAAGGAGCTCCTTTTAATGACCAAGCGCCACCGCAGTCCGCAAAGGCACTTGAGGATTATCTGGCCGCGGCGTATCATTCCGATAAGAAGAACGCTACCCAGGTGTTCATCGTCGAGCAGAAGCACTCGAGAGCGAGTCTGAACACGACGTCAGGAGACTTGAAAGCTTTGCTGGACCGTCTGGTGGCTTTCCCGGGTCTGGGCAAAGTCGTGAAAGCATTCGAGCGTGATGCTAGCGACTGCTACCTGGGCAAGGCGGGCGCGCATTTCAGTCCGGCGGTGGGGGACTCTAAAAGTCAGTTTCGCCGATGTTCGTCCCTCTTAAGATGCCCATCGCTGATTGACAGCAAGTCCTCGAACTTTGCTGCCTCCTCAAATATGTCGAACCCAACACTCGCCGCAGCACGCTTCCGGCCGTGGAGGGGAGCGAGTCCTACGCCGAAGTGCAACGCTGGTCTATCAGACAAATGGCGTGCTACCAATCCTACCACCCCTCCCGGTGCTTCGAAACTGTCCTGCTCGTAAATCCTTCGACATCGATTTGGGAATCCTTTACCACGACCTTCCGCACACGGCGTAACACTGCAGAGCCGTACGCAAATAGTCTAGCAACCACCCTGCTAGCCTTCGGTAGTCTGACGGCGAATTGGGCGTCCTACGTTTCCGCGCTGCATAAAGCCGTCGAGGAAGTCAAAAACGACGCCTCCTTCACGGATCCGAAGCAGAAGCGCATTGATGAAGCCGACGCGAGATCAATGGAGACGTGTGTTGATCTTATGGATCGACTGCATCATGCGAGGCATGTCTTGACGAGCAACATGGAAACCTTGGACGCCGCGTTGAAGGAGCTGAGGAAGAGGCAGAAGTGCGAAGCCATACAGGCGTCGGAAAAGGAGTGGGTTGTGTTCGAAAGCGGCACGGACGACGCGAAGCGGGAGTTGGGATTCCATCGGAGTCAGATAGGACTTATTATTGGGAGACTGGAGAGGGTCACTGCGACGGTAAGTCTGTAGGAGCTCGTCTGAAGCACGTTAGCAATGTGACTGACGATCTGCAGGTCCGCGACTTGGTCTCGCTGAGGAACAGTTACACCATGGAGACCATGACTGCACGATCGATTCTTGAAGCCCGGGCCGTCCGTGTGATAGCACTGGTGACGCTGTGCTTTCTTCCACCGACATTCACTTCGGCATGCCTTCCGATCTTCTTCTGCCTCCCCTGGAAGGAAGCTGACTGTCGACACAGGGCTTCCTTGAGATGAACAACGTCCACGTTCGCTCCCGATCCGGGCATCTGCTTATCGACGTCGACCCGAGCTTTCTGTTCTATCTCGCCATTACGTTACCGTTGATGCTCGTTACCGTTGGCGGGTGGCTGGTGTGGGATTGGAGGAGTATGCGTAAGGCCAGGGCTGAGCAGCCTTTGCTCTTGACTTGAAAGTAGAGCGCTGCACACAAGCCAGCCGCTTGGAAGGTCATCCTTGAGCATAACGAGCGTCCTTTCAAGCAGACTGCCCGCCTGTCGCTTTGTCGATGGAAACTTCCTTGCCTTGTCCGTGTCAGAGTAAATTTGAAGACACGGCCTGTCGGACTCCTTTAATATTCTAAACCCTGTTCGGCTTACTCATGCGACTAGCGAGCTGCCGCCCATTCTAACCACAAGTGGCTTCCTTCCTTCGTTTCCTTCGACCTCCTCAGTCCTCATACTGTGCCGGACCACGACATTTATGACCGATTCCCCAGAGACGAGACTATTCGACGATCTGGAGCACGCATCCTCGCAACATGTGCGGCAGCGACAATGGCTAATAAAATCTCCATCGCTATGCATGTGCCGAAGCGGCAGTTTCAGACCGCCCACGTCATGCATCAAAGCTCTCAGGCTTCTTCCTGGCTGGCCAAGATCAATTGCAACGAAGCTTCTGCATCTTTTGTCAATGGCAAAAGTCTTTCGGGATCGTGGCACCATCCGCCAACCAAGGTGGATGAATATGTAAGCCCCGAGGACGCTCGATGCCGCAAAGGATGGATTTGTGCTGCTCGGAATTGGAATGCGCTCGATGAAACACGAACTTGATGGACTGCTGAATCGCCTGTTTGATCTCAAGTCATGCAGCGATTACCTTGTCCCTCCTTCCGACCGCTTCCGGGCCGTCTTGAGGCAAGTGCTGACTACTGAGTTAATATTGCAGGTATATGCTTCATCCTTGAAGCCGCAAAGATGATGAGCTGGTCACTGCATCGAGTGTCGGTCAGGGAGTGCTTTTATATCAGCCATGCCGCCTGTCATCTCTTTCTCGCTTTTCGACGGCAGGCATCATGGTCGGCACGCGTGGCTTCCTTACGCTCGCTGCATTTTTGCTGAAGCATATGGTTGCAGCGCAATCCACCGACAGCTCCGGCCCCATCGTCAAACTCGATTATGCCAGTTACAGAGGCAATGACAGCTTGCAGACCGACTTCAACACACTTGTCTTTTACGGTCTCCGATATGCCCAAGCACCTACCGGAGAACTTCGTTGGCAACCGCCGAAGCCCATCGAAGGCAGCAATACCAACAAAAGCGCCAACGACATAATCGATGCCCAATACCTTGGCCCAGCATGCACCCAGGGCAGCCCGAAATGGGTGTTGGCGTTCGATAACATCACTTCGGCAGCTCAGATCAACACGACGTATGTCATTGGAGAGGAGGACTGTCTACTACTTGATGTCTACATACCCAGTAAGCCAAAATCGAAATCGCTACCGGTGCTGGCGTACATTCATGGTGGAGGCTACACACGAGGCCAGAACAAGTTCATCCACGGTGAATCCATCGTCAACGCTTCTCAGGGAGAGATGATATTTGTCGCTATTCAGTATCGATTGGGTGCGTACGGATTCCTGTCCAGTGCGGAAGTCCGCGAAAATGGCGTAGCAAACGCAGGTCTGCTCGACCAGCGCGCGGCCTTGGAATGGATTCAGCGCAACATTGCAAAGTTCGGTGGAGATCCAAGCAAAGTCACGGTCAGTGGAGGAAGCGCTGGCGGTGGCTCCGTCGTGAACCATATGATCATGTATGGTGGTGTCGCGAGCCCACCGTTTCGTGCAGTAAGTCATCAGCGCATCTTTCGCAGTGAGTGTTGAGCAGTCCATAACCTAATCACCTTCATAGGCTCTTCCGGAGTATCCTTGGTGGCAACCCTATCACAACGAGACCATTTTGGAGCGGCAATACCGCAGCTTGCTGAAATATGCCGAATGCGACGACTTGCAATGTCTGCGTTCCCGGACACCAGATGACCTTGAGGTTGCCACAGCGAAAACCTACTTCGATGGCGAGACCGGCTATGGCGATTATTACTACGGCCCATCTGTCGACGGCGAAATCATTAGGGACCTTCCCAGCAATGAACTCAAGCAAGGACACTTTACCAAGGTACCCTTATTGACAGATCATGGTATGTCTGAACGAAGGTCAACATACATCTTGCTCGATGAGCTGACACTCTCTTTCTCACAGCGCGCTACGAGGGAACCATCTTTACCGACAAGGCCTACACCACAGAGCAATCCACCAAGGATGCACATGATCTGTTTCCCTACGCTCAACAGGATTTCTTCGACCGCTTGTATCAGCTCTACCCTCTAGACGCCTACAACAGCACTTTCTTTCAACGTCAGCAGTTCTTCGGCGACTTCATCATCAGCTGTCCAACGTACTACATGGCCAGTGCAAGTGCCGACGCCGGTCTGCCCACCTACAAGCTCATATTCGACGCTGGCACACAGGAGCACGAGGCAACGCTCGACTTCATCTACTCGCCCAGCTCGAGTACGAACAACGTCACTCTTGCCAATTACATGAAGGACTGGGTGGTCTCCTTCACCGTGCACATGGATCCCAATGCGCAGTCGTTCACTGGTACGTCGGGAAAGCCATACTGGCCGATGTACAACCCAGCTCAAGGCATGGTGAACGGCAGTACTCCAGAGTTCG
The DNA here is from genome assembly GCA_000223825.2 of Zymoseptoria passerinii SP63. Taxonomy (NCBI): domain Eukaryota; kingdom Fungi; phylum Ascomycota; class Dothideomycetes; order Mycosphaerellales; family Mycosphaerellaceae; genus Zymoseptoria; species Zymoseptoria passerinii. The sequence goes on from AFIY01000603.1 coordinate 20,680, forward strand.
CCATCATGAGCGTTAACTACACGCAGATCGGGGCTGTTCGAGATCCCGACGTGTCTGCGCAGTGTGATTTCTTTCACGCTTCGTCGTACGATGTACGTAACTAGCATTTCGATGGACAGGCGACCGTAACAAATAGAATCAATCCGAAGGAATCCACTTGTCTTTGACGACTGTCGGTGCCGACAAGTCTTCAGCTCGCAGAGAGCTGCCGTCGAGGGCGGTGTTTGCCAAACCGCCAGACCTCGTTTTCAGAAATGCAGCAAGCAATGATGATCGTATGAAGTACCGATCTAGCACCTCCAGCATGCCTATCAAATATGGCTGGTCCAACAACCCATTCGTATGCACGGCCGGTTCCGCCCATACCCCGGTCGACTTTCTTGGAGGTGGCGTCTAAATTGTGCACGCTAGCGCAAGGCACAGCAAAAAGAGCCCTGCAATGGTCTGCACTTCGCCTATTGCTTGCTCTGTTTCTCGGATCTTTGATCTTATCCGTCAACACAAGGCACTTATGACTGAAGCTCGAGTGTGCACCGAAGATGACCCGGCAGATATGCAGGCCACTGAAGTCGCTGCTGACCAGAATATTCACCTAAGAACGGGCCATACCTCCTAGCAACAACGGTCTAGTATTTGTGGAAGACGAAATCCGCTTCCAACATCCTTCTGGCGCCCCAAATGATAGATCCCCACGAGCCGGTCCACAAATGGAGCAACCTCCACCCGAACAAGTCAACATGACAATAACCGACACACTTCCCTGTCCACAGGTTCAGTGATCGTGCTCGACATCCGAGAAACCCATAGCCAGTGGAGCTCAGGGAAATGGTCACCGTCAAACTCTCCACCATCTGCTCCACCTCGTTCAGCCATCTACCCATACCTGAACGAGAGACCCCGGTGTGCTACCCACTCGCGGTCTGCGGACCGACCTGTGATATGCACAGGATGCGACCCAACACGCCGACGTCTGCAGGTACGTGATCCACAGTTTGTACGACGACGACAAGCTGGGGATCCTTCGTTCGCATTCATCCTCCTCAAAGGGTCGTTCACCGCTCGTGCCAATGCTACACCTCCCCTGCTCCTTTGACATCTACGCACGCGAACATGGCAAGGCGTCGTACTTTCGTCCTGTCGATCTTCGTCCGGGTTCCTTGACCTGGTATCGACTTCACCGCGCTTGTTGGCTAGCTACAGTAGGCTTCTTGTCCGGGATGTGCACACGACTTCCTGAGATCTTCTCGGCGAAGAGTGCCACCCACTCTACTGTTGACTAAATGTCTTGTTTCTCCCTGGAGATGAAAGAATTCGGTGGCTCCTTCCATCATAGCACTTCTTCTTCGACCACGACTTCAAAGCGAATCCTCATGTGAGAGATTTCGAGCGAATCATTGATTCAGACAACAACCACTCACTGGGCTGGCGACCATCAAATCTGGGTCACGCCCGACATCACCGAGAAATGTATAGCACCGGCCGTCGCGCAACGCTAGCCGTCAACATCACCTTCTTCGTCCTCACATGGATCACCATCAGTCTCCGCGTGCTCGTTCGAGCCGGCATGCTGCGAGCCTTTGGATCCGACGATTGGACGATGCTCATCACGCAGCTACTCTTCACAGCATACCTGATCGTCCAATTGGGAGGCGTATACTACGGTACCGGAGAACATCTGAGTGATCTCATCCCCTGGCGAGCCGAGCGAGCGTTACAAGACTGGTACTTCTGCGAGGTGAGAGAACCCGGCCCCGCCCATCCCCCATCATCACGAACGAACCGAGAGAGAACCGACCAAATTAACAACCTCCAGATCTTCTACGTCCTCTCCACCTGCCTCCTCAAAATCTCCATCGGCCTCTTCCTCCTCCGCGTCGCCACCCACCGCCTGCACATCCTCATCATCCACACCGTAATCACCATCTCCGCCCTCCTCGGCTCCACCTTCTTCTTCGTCCTCATCTTCCAATGCTACCCGATCCCCGACTGGTGGTCCCTCGATCCCTCCCAAAAACACTGCATCAACCCCACCGTCGTCATCGGCCTCACCTACGCCGTCTCCGCCCTCAACGTCGTCGCCGACTGGACGCTGGGGATCTTACCCGTCTTCATCGTCCGAGGACTCGACATGAGTCGACGACAGAAGGGCTTGGTCGCGGGGATATTATCCTTCGCGGCCGTGGGGAGTACGGCGACGATTGTGCGGTTGCCGTACATTGGAAGTCTGAAGGAGAGTTTTCTGGGGAGTCGAGGGGATTTTCTGTGTGAGTAGTGGTTGGTCACCTTCCTTCCTCTTCCCTGGCCTGTCCTCCCTCCCAACAACACACCATCTCACGCGAAGCCGCATTGGTACCCCTGGTGTTGTTCCCTTCGGCACCCCATCCCAACAAGCAATGGCTGACGACGAAAGGGATCGACCAAAGACAACACCGTCGGCGTAGCAATCTGGACCACCGTCGAAGTCGGCGTGGGCATCTCCGCCGCCTGCCTCGCGACTCTCCGCCCGTTGATCCGACTCGCCTTTTCCCGGTTGGGACTTCGTCGCTCCTCCTCGTCCCATCACCATCCCATCACCACCACAGTACTCGCCGAATGCAAGTGGGTCGACGGGACGGGGACGCGGATGGAGAGTTCGTGCTCGTGGATCCGCCGGGGAGGGGGAGGACGATCACGAGGATTACGGCGGGGGAAGGGAGGGAGGGGTCGCTGGAGGAGGAGGAGGAGGGGGGAGAGGAGGTGGTGGTGGTGGTGGATGGGAGGGGACGGGTGAGGAGGAGTGGGGGGCAGGAGGATGTGGAGGCGTGGAGGGGAAGGGGGAGGAAGAGCCTGGGGGTGAGGGTCGGGGTGGAGGAGAGGGAGGAGGATGAGGTGGGGGAGGTGTATGAGATGGGAAAGAGGTCACGGTCGAGGAGTCGAGGGAGGACGGTCAGTGTCTGGTCGATTCCGTCACGGCAATGAGGTGTGGTTGTGGGAGGGGTGGATGATGTGGTGATGAGGTGCTCGATAAGACAGATATGCTATACACCCTTGACAAGACAAAAACGAAATTTGGTCGTTCTCTCTCGTTTTTTTGATTCTCCCGATTATTTCTTCGCCCTCTATGCTTTCCTCTTGGAATGCATAGGTATGCAATGCGTAGGTACAGTGCACCTCCTTCGAACAAACGCATCTTCCCAAACGCCAGCCATGCTCCGTTCGACGCCAGAAAAAAAGAAATCGTATGTACAAAGGTATCGTACAAGATGAGGTTTGCAACTTCGATCTGTGATTTCGAAGAATAGCAAATCAGAGTCCACACAAGTGGGCTGTCCAAAGTTATCTTTCTCAGTGGATAAACGAGTCCTGAATGCGATGGTCTGGTTATTGTCCTACCGGACTCTCTCTCTCTTCGGCCGTTCGTCCCGCTTGGCGTTGTGCCCGGTCCGTTGTGACTTCCACACTGGTCTGTGGGCCGTATCGCTTAATCTCAAGCGTCAATCGCCAGTCGCGCGGTGCTTCCGGGCTTCAACAAGTCGCTGGCCGGTTCCAAGCACGTTCTTCGTGCAGCTTCCGTTCCGTGGTGACCAGTCCAATTTTCATTTCATCCTCTCAACACAAGAGGAGACTCTTCAACGCACTCGTCCAGTAAAGTCCATCCACTTCATCTGCACCCATTCTACCGCCCTCTCTCCCTTCCACCTCCTTCCCTCGCCTAGTCTCCACTCCATCCACGCCGGATTCGTACTTGTCGCCGTTGTCGTGCCACTCCGCCTCCACCCCTTCAACCACCCCGCCGCCCTCGCTTGTCTAGAAATAATCCTCACACCGAATAGGAATCCGACCACAAGGAAAAGCTTGAATAGTAGCATCCAAGTCGAGGACGAAGTAGACATTTGATCATCATAGTTGATGGGTGCCGAGAAGCGCAGGACGTTGTGATCTTTGTCCAGCGCGGCGACGCGGAAGCGAGGAGCGGGTCGAATCGAGGCAGTCGGAAGTTGGAAGGAGCCTTCAAAGCCGGACTTTGGGATGATGTCGATCATTTCAAACAGGCCACCATCCTCTTGATCGGAGAGGCGTTCGGAGCGGATGTCAGTAGATATGTCGGAGTGAGACTTGAGGTCGTCCAGCGCATCTTTCTGATCGCTCTCCAGTGCCCAGAACGCGACCTCGGTGGCGCCATTCCAGCTCACGTAGAGCACGTCGTCTTCAATCTCAACATCGGGATCGTTCTTGGGCCGGCCGACCCAGTCGAGAGCTTTGGTCGCGCGGTACGACTTGAAGCGCTCGTAAGAGAAGAACCATGAGGCGCTGAGATGTGTTTCGCAGAGAAGTTCGCCATCTGGATCGTACTCGGAGTAAGCGCCTGCGGCGCCCCAACCGACGAAGATGTGCTCGGAGGAAGGAAGACGCTGGACGGAGCCTTGAGAGGAGGCGAGGATGCCTTGGAGGGAGAGCAGTTCGCGGACGACTTTTGCGGTTTTGTTGGGGATATCGAGCTGGATCAGTAGACCGCGGCTGTTGGATGCGTCGATGTGGAGCGGGCCGGCTTTTTGGTTGTCGAAGAGGGACAGAATGCCGTCTTCCTCGGAGTACCACCGTGCGTCGTGCGACCATCTGAAGTTTGTCGCTTCTCCGTCGGACAGGTCGGTGAATTGATTGTCGCGGCCACCAAGAATCCAGAGAGTCTCACCAGTCGGGCTGATGCAGACAACGTGGTGAAAATGTCGTGAAGAAATGATGTAGTTGCCCTTCGAGTCCTTATCGATACTGTTGAGATGGTACCAGTCGAATGGGATGCCTTCAGAGTAGCCTCCAAAAGGATTCGTCATGAATGTTTCAATCGGGTTGAAGTGGTCGGAAGCTTTCCACTGGAAGATGAGCTCGCCGGTCTCGAGGTTGATGTCCTGGAAGAGGTTGTCGACGATCCAGCCGTCTACGCCTCGCCACATGCCCATTCCAGTGAGATCCGCGGAGGTGGTGTTGTACACTGTTAGTAGTCCCGTCCCTTCTGGCGTGATTTTGAATTCATGCAAGTCACCGAACAGTCCCTCACCAGCAGCCGTCACCATCTTGACGACTTCATATGTTTCATCCAACATGAAGTAGACACCCTGTCCCGAAGTCGCAGCCTTCTCACCCGACCACATGGTGAGATAGTCCTTTCCCTGCCAATGCTGCACCTTGAGATTTGCCGTCTCGCCGAAATCGTCCTGCAACCAGACCAGGTCACCCATTCCGTCCAAAATCATCGGACCGGGTCGTTCCACCGAGGGACCATTGGGATTGAGGAGGACCAGCCCTTGGTCGCACGTCGCATCCCATTTTGGCCGTCGGACGAGAGGTCCTTCGAGGTGGAAGGATGAAAAATGTTGTGTGGGGTAGGCGCCAAAGACGCCGAGATCGAACAGTTGCGGGTCCAAGCTGGGGAATACCAAGGCGACGATGGGGAGGAAGAATTGGTGGAGGAGGTACAAGGCGAGGAACCCGGCGAGGGCGTACAGGGTCCACTTTGCAGCCTTCCAGAGGTATTTGGACCAAGTGGACCAGGCCATGTTTTAACGGATCGGAGGAGCAGCGAGTGTGTGAATGGGTCCAATCATGTCGGCATTTCGGTGGTGGGAGGGGTGAGGTGTTGTAGTGGGAGGAGAAGGGGAAGGAGAGGAGGAGAGGAGGAGAGGAGGAGAGGAGGAGCCGTCCTGGGTGTCCTGTGACGGCAGTCGGCCGATGATGGCCGTGGGGTGGTTGTGGTCGTAGATGCAGACAGGCCTAGACAGATAAGGTAGCGCGTGCAGGCGGCGTCGGGAGGTGTGGACAAGCCACGTGCGGAGAGAGGTCCAGGTCGGTCGTGGGATTCCAATGTAGTTTTTGTGGCGTAGTAGTAGAGGTAGGTACAAGCAGTGAATCAGTATGGAACAAGCAAGGCAATAGAGCAGCAGGCCAGCAAGCAAGCGAAGTGAATATCAATGTTGGTAATAAGAACAGAAAGCAGCCTGCCAGTGTAGTAGTAGTAGTGACGGTCTGACCTCTCCAACTTTCACATTTGCCTGACGAGGTCGAGGTCATCATTTAGTAACTTGATAGGGTGAATGGAATGGTTAATATAATAAAGAACCCGCCAGCAAATCAAAGGGGACGGACGGACATTAAGCGATGAGTACTGTGGATTTATTAGGTAGTGTAGATCTACGGAGGAGGAGGGAGAGTTCAACGTGCCAAGACCCTCTTCCCTGGGCTAAATATTTTAGTACGCGAACAATTCGTTAGAATTATGTAGTACTAACTAACTACTGTCTGGTCTGGTCTGTTCTCTCTTATTGTCGTCGTCCATGGGTTGTGTGTGTTACAATCCAAACATGCCAGCCACCCCACACTGAATATGAATGACGGTGTGTGTGCACTGTGATTGCTGACGTATACATGTATGCGACACCCTTTCGCTTGCTGAGGAGAAGATCGACCGGGCTGGGGCAATCTCGGTAGGAACGGGGCATTAGGCATTATTGGCATTGACGGCGCAACAAAAGTCGTGGACCCAACCGGAGATTCTGCCATGCCATGCCAAGCCAAGCCGTCCCTATTGTGCCTCATGATCAATCTTCTATCCCTGCCCTGCTTTCCTCCGGAGGGTGAATTCCGTCTTATTATCATATCACCACGAAGAAGACGACCTAACAGGCTAACACCACCTTGGCAAAATTGCGCAGCGAGCGACCTTGGTAAAGTGACGTCGATCGATACAAGATGGTGTCTGTCGAAGCCGTCGACTCGCGAGAACGAGCAGTCGACGATTGAGCTGTGAGCATCACAAGACCGTCTACATCATCATCGCGTGAGAGGTCGAAATCCTGGTGTTTCGTCTCGTCATCCTTGAAGCAAACGAAACGTGGTCGTCGGGCTCCCTTCCGCTGATACATCTCCGGCAAAGCCCGATCTGACCAGCATCCGCAAATGTTCGGATTATGCGCCGCGGCAGGTTCGCATGGCCTACATCCACGGCACCATTTTAACTGCAGTGCTGCACAGGTGAGATTCAGTCTGAAGACGTGGAGTTGATATAAACGTTGCAGCACGCGAGAGCAAGGTATGTCATAAGCATAGATAATAACATGCGAACGCCTTACAAGCATAGGATCGCTCGCGCAAGGGCCTATGGAAGGATCATGACATGGTGCGCCTCTCATCGCGACATGGCCTGCTGGCTGGTAGGAGGGAGGCCGTGAGTATGACAGTGATATTTGCTTGAGTGCCGCGGGTGTTCGGTGCTATAGAGTACCTTGGATTCTGAATATTAGAAGTGAAATCTCGTAAAGCAGTACGATGAGCTCTCCGTTGTTCAATCAACCGGTGAGTGAGGTGTTTTGTCGCTTGATTGGTGGTTTTGCTATTGATGGATGTTTTTCGCAGGTCATATCGCTGCTGACGGGACCTATGATGCCAGGTTCGTTCAGAGGGGAACGAATCGCTGCTTGTGAGTCGGCTGTTCGAAGCATGTACTGTCCAGAAGACTGAAATCAGGGTCGGGCACCGACTGCAAGAGTAACTGGGCGGCTTATCGAGCTGGAGATCTCGATATTGAAGACATCGCCGAGATTAACGACGAGCTGGCACCGGTATGACCATCGATCGATGTCTTCTCGTAGGACTTCCAAAGCTTACAGTAGCCAGACAGCAGGTACTTGTGGTGTGATGGGTACAGGTAAGATCTCTTCACCCGCACGCTCCATCCATGGGCTGATATCTCTTCTAGCAAGCACAATAGCCTGCATAGTCGCCGCCCTCGGCCTCATGCCTCTAATCGGCGCCTCCGCCCCCGCCGTCTCCTCTGCCCGTCTCCGTGTCGCCGAACAGACCGGCGCCGCCGCCGTGCTGCTAACCACAACCCACTCCCACCTCAAACCGCAAACCCTCCTCACGCGGTCCTCCTTCCTCAACGCCATCACCGTCCTCCAAGCCATCGGCGGCAGTACCAACGCCGTCGTGCACCTCCTCGCCATCATGAACCGCCACCCCGACCTCGCAGGTACCATCACCCTCCAAACCTTCGACGACATCGGCCGCACCACTCCCCTCCTCGTAGACCTCAAACCCAGCGGTGCGAATTACATGACCGACTTCCACAACGCCGGCGGCATGCTCGCTCTCCTACACACCCTCCGTTCACTCCTCGACCTCTCCGCCCTGACAATCTTCGGCACCACACTGGGTGAAATGCTCGATGCCACGCCGTTCAAACCGTTCCCGTACTCTACCTCGCTCATCCGCCCTCTCTCAGATCCCCTCTACCCGGCCTCCGCGCTCGTCGTGCTGAGAGGGAATCTAGCCCCCGGCGGCGCGGTGTTGAAAGCCTCCGCGTCGAAAGATCGGAGACTCTTGGAATTCGAGGGGGAGACGGTGGTGTTTGAAGACTCGGCTGACTTGGCGCGACGCATCGATGGGGAGGAATTGGAGGTGACGAGGGACTCGGTGTTGGTGTTGAAGGGCATCGGACCGATTGGCAATCCGGGGATGCCGGAGGCGGGCGTCATTCCGATTCCGAGGAAGTTGAAGGGGGTGGGGGATATGTTGCGGTTGTCGGATGGGAGGTGAGTCGTTCTTTCAATCGCAAGAGGGCTGTGGTGTGAAAGGGTTTGCTGACGAGGGTCTTGATGTTAGAATGTCGGGGACTGCGGGTGGGACGATCGTGTTGCATATCTCGCCGGAGTCGGGGATCGTTGACTCGCCGTTTGGGGTGCTCAGGGATGGGGATGTGATTCGCTGTAGTCTGGAAAAGAGGCTGCTGGAAGTGGACCTCACAGAGGAGGAGATGGCGGAGAGGGTGCGGGAGAGGAAGGCGGACGTGGAGGCCAAGGGGAAAGCTATGAGAGGGAAGCGGATTGTTAAGAGGCAAAGAGGGTATCGAGGGATGTATGAAGCAACGGTCAAATAGGCGGAGGAAGGAGCGGATCTCGACTTTATCACGGCGAAACGAGTTTTTTGAGATCTTGTTGGACGTAGAGGAGCCAATAAATGAATGATCGAAGGAACCATACCGTGACTGACCTTTTCCTCGTATCGACATCGAAAATGATGCGGGATCGATGCTGACAACGATTTGTAATGCACATGTGCAATCTTTGTGCTACTGATTCCACGTGAGTACATCTAAGGTACAGTCAGCTATTCGGAGACATCCTGCATCTATACAAATGCAGCGAGTGGAATTTGCAAGATTCATTTTCTATACCCGCCCTTGGTGACGTTGCTGATTGTTGGCGAAAGAAAGCAGCCAGCCCAGCCGCCATTATTCACTCCCGTGTTCACTCCCTCCCTGCCGAAACGCGCGGGACCATCCCTTCCCCAGCTGTTTTTCACCAAACCGGCCGCTTCCATTCGACCTTACCGATTGACTTATTCATCACCTTCCGGTTAGTCATCCAAACTCGAACTTCACGATCTCAGCACAGACAAGGTATGTCAGAGCACATGTCGTCGCATACCGCAATGGTAGCGATGATGGCGAGCGCAAGCGCGAGACAGGTCGATCGGTCAGCTGACAGGAAATCGCGCAAGCAGGATCGAACATTGCCGCCGCCGCCGTTCTTGTGGTTGTGGTCTTCACGAGATCATTTGGGGTGACTGAAGAGAGTGGCGCTGACACGTGGGAACACAGCGAAAGAGAGGGCGATAACGATATCGACGGAGCGCGAGCGAAAGCAGAGTCGCGAAGCTTCAAGTCATCGGAAGAGAGAGATTGCGACAACGGGATTGAGGCCAGCACCGAGCGTTGTCCGACTTCACGACGCGCTTCGCTTCAATCGCCTGTCTTCGCTACGGACAGTCTCTGCCGTGCGAACATGCAGCGTGCTCCGGTGAGTCGATGCTGCGTTTGCCGACGGAAGGAGACTCAACTGACACCCTCACCAGCAAGAGCCACCGCTTGAGATGAGTCTACGAGAGCACCTCCTGGCTGCAAGCCAGACCACCGGCCCTACACCATATCCTCCACCAGGACCCACACAGGCGCAGAACCACGAGATGCCATATCAACGCTCCGAAGGCAGCCCGCATGCGCATGAGCAACACCATCATCTCGACCCGAATGTCACTGGCCAGCAGATGCCATATGGAATGCCCGGCGATGGCATGGATGACGGAATGAGTCCAAACTCCGCCAAGGGCAAGAGGGAGCTGTCGACCAGCAAGCGCGCAGCACAGAATCGAGCCGCTCAGGTGCGCAATGATCTCGAACTCCAGACCAACACAAGCTAACAAGTCCCAGCGCGCCTTCCGCCAGCGCAAAGAAGGCTACATCAAGAAACTCGAAGAGCAAGTCAAAGAGTACCAATCCATGGAAGGCAACTACAAATCCCTCCAAAACGAAAACTACCAGCTCCGCGAATACATTCTGAACCTGCAATCTCGCCTCCTCGAAAATCAAGCCGAATTCCCTCCCGCTCCTTCACACATCAACCTTTCCACTGCCGGTGGTCCTCCCAATCAGCAGTCCGATCCTTACCCGACCGCTGAACAGCAACTACGTCAGGAAATGGAGCATCAGCAGCACGATGGCCATGATGGAGGAGCAATGGACCCGAATCAGCCGCATCCACCTCCGCCGGCACCCGTGGTCGCGAGGGAGGATCCCACTGCCGTGAGTCGAGGTGGATTGGAGCAGCTGCAAGCCGCGGCGCAGCAGGGTAGTTCGCCGTATGGAGAGTACCCGCGGGAGACGCCGGGCAAAGTCGACGCGCAGGGTGGGGAGGTGTCGTAGGAGACAGCCAGTCGTTCGAGGAGGAGAGGTTGTCAGTTCCGGCCAGAGCGGCATGATTCAGCACTTTGCGAGATTGCTCTGGTGTAGGTTTGTTTGCATGCGTTGGGGCGCGATTACGCTGTTTTATGCGATATGGGCCGGAAGAGACGGATTTGCAATGCTGGTGCAGGAGGTTGCATTTCTGCTCTCACGAGTCGTACTGTCTGTCCATGAATCGACAGACTTTTGCTTTGGAATGAAAGTTCTACACAAGACCGATGCATGCGCATCACGCAATGTAGTTTTGTCTCTGTCTCAAGAGTATATGCTTTTCGCCTGTGCAGGTTGCTCAATTGAGGAACCTTCCGAGAAAGCCGCCAAACATTCGCGACAGCAAATCCAATACGCTGGTACTTACTATTCACCCAAAGCGCAAGAATACCCGCCGACTCCACCGCAACCAGACAGACCAATGCCATCGAGAGCCTAGCCTACCCAACCCTCTGCGGCCGATACTCCTCCTTCAACCTCCACTTCCCCCTCCCCCTACCCCCCTTTTCCAACTCCGCAATCGTCTTCAACATGGCCTTGAACTCCGCCGTCCTCTGCTCACTTCCACAAAAGCGATTAAAGTGATCAATCAACATCTGCGTGTACGCCGCGCCGCCCTGCGCGACGAGGTAGTCTCGAATCAAAACGAGAAAGTCTTTCCCCTTCGGTTGGTGGTCGGCGTCGGCGCGGCCGCCGCGGCGAGCAGCGCCGCGGGCGGAGGAAGGGGAAGCGGAAGAAGGCGTGTTGCCGAGTTGGCGGGCTTGGAGATTGGCCAGCACGGAGGCGGAACTGGGTCCCCCGCCTCGCATTGCGCCTCCTCGTCCGCCGCGACCTCCGCCGCGACCGCCGCGCATGCCGCCTCGAGTGGAGGGAGGAGGTGGAGGGCTAGGGGTGCGGCCTGCGCGACCCATTTGACCCGTCCAGGTTGGTACACCGGCGGGCAAGGAACGTGCGATTTCTCCGGCGCGCTGGAGTTCCCTCGCGGCCGAGGCGGCGACACGTTTGGCTTCGCGCTCGATCATGACGGGGTCGGCGCGGATGGGGGCTCGTGCACCGTTGATGATGGCGTCGTGGTCTTGTGCGGATTGCACGCCTGTGCGGGCGAAGATGGAGGAGAGCACGCGGTCGTCGCGGTTGGTGGATGTCGTGCCGTCTGGGTTGGTGGTCTCGGCGGGTTCTTCCTCCTCGCCTTGCCAGTCTTCTTGGCGGGAGATACCGAAGATGTCGTCTACTGCGGCACGGTCTTTGACCTTTTCAGCGTCCTCGGGAGGTGTGGGGAGGGTGTTGGCTGCGCTGGCCTTGGGACCGGAAAGTTGCACTTCGGTCCCTTTGAAGATGCTGCCGGTTTCGGTCGGACCGTCGCTGGCATCGCCGAGGGTAAAGAGGTCGTGGAGATCTTTGAGATGGAATGTCTGTCGTTGCTTCGGATCGCGAAGAATCTTGTTCGTCAGAAACTGCTTGAAGATTTGACGATGGTAGATCTTCTCCTCAATGGTGCCTGCTGTCATGAGACGGTAGATTTCGACCTCGCGTTTCTGACCCAGACGCCAGGCTCGCTCGCGGGCTTGTACGTCAGTCGAAGGGTTCCAGTCGGGATCGTAGATGATGACACGATCAGCGCCGGTCAGATTGACTCCGAGGCCACCAACTTTCGTCGTTAGGAGGAAGACGTGCAAGTCCGGGTCTTTGTTGAATTCGTCAACAAGATCCTGCCTGTCCTTGATGGATGTATTGCCATCCATACGACGATAGTTGAAGCCCTTCATGCCTTGGATGAAGATCTCGAGGATGTCCAGCATGATACGATGTTGTGCGAAGAGTAACGTCTTGTGGCCATTACGTTTCCAGATCTCGAGCAAAGCCTTGACGACTTGCATCTTTCCTGATTTACTGCCCGTACCATACGCATAACTGGTCTTCTTCGACAGCGTTTTATGCTCGACTAAATCCGGATGGTTGCAAATCTTTCGTAGAATGTCGACACCATACAGAGCTTGGCGTTTGCCATTCATGATAGATGTCATGTCGTCCGAACGAAGGAACCACTCGTAGGCGTCTCGCTGCAGTCTCGTCAGCTTACAGAAAAGCACCCGCTCGCTCTTCTTCGGCAGATCGGCTGCGACATCGACCTTGAATCGTTGGAGCAGATAAGGCGAGATTGTATCTTTCAACGTCTCCGCGCACTTCATCGCAGTCTCGACTTGTAGATTTGACGCATTCGCATACCCGCCCTGCTTGATGGGTACTTCGAACTGGCTTTTGAAATTCACCAACGTGCCCAGTCGCATCGGAAAGACAAAGTCGAAGAGCGACCACAACTCTGTCAGGTTGTTCTGCATTGGCGTGCCAGAAAGAATGACACGATTATGCGTGCGCAGCTCCTTGCAGAAGATCGTGATGGATGTGTTGGGGTTTCGAATCTTGTGACCCTCATCCAGAACTGCATACTCCCAGTCCGTCGGAATCAGAAGCTCCGCATACGTCTGCAACCCAGAGTAGGTCGTGACCAAGACGTGACCATCGCGCACGACTCGGTTTAAGATGCGCTTGGCAGAGTTGTAGCCTTTGCTGTGCGTGCTCTTCCACTGGAACTTGTCTTCCTCCAGTTCGTCTTCGAAGCTCGTCTCTCGACGAAGGTCCAGCATTCCACTGCCGGATGTATGCAGAATCGACACTCTCAATGGCGGCCACCAGCGGTGGAACTCATTCACCCACTGCTTCATCACGGTCGCGGGGCAGACCACGATGATCGGCTTGGTGAGTTTTTTCGAGTAGTGCAATCCGGCAAGAAATGAAATGATCTGAATGGTTTTGCCTAAGCCCATCTCGTCGCCGATGATGCCGCCCACCTGCTGAGAATACAGCTCCCACAGCCACTGGACTCCAGTCTTCTGGTAGTCGAAGAGGGATGGATATATGTCACCAGGTATTCGAAACCCACCGTCGAACCCTGCGTCGGGCCTACTCGGGTGAGGCATCTGCCATTCTGGCAGTCCTTGTGCGTTGTCCGGACCGCCATCATCGTTGTCAACCACACCGGCGCCCTCTTCAGCAGTCTCTTGTTGTCCCTTCTGTCGAGACCTAGCAGCTCTTCGTCTTTCAACCCAGCTTTTTAACCTTGCTTGATAGACACCTTCATCACCATCGTCAATCCCAGCCAGGTCTTCTTGTTCTTCCTCTGCGCTCTGCTTCGACTTCCGCTTCTTAACTCGTCCTTTGCGTTGAGCAGCCGTGGTCGGCATGGCGTCTTCGTCTTCCTCATCGCCAGACATCCCGATCGGGTCAGCCTCTTCCTCATCTGCCGCAGTTGGAGTGAAAGCGGCATCAGAGACGTCTGCAGCTGTGCTGGCCTCCTCCGAAACAGCTCGTCGTCTCGTCTGTAGACGTCTCCTCTTCGCTGGTCGTTCTGATGCGAATTCCTCATCTTGCAGCTTCCTCGCCAATGCAGCATCCGCATCAGTATCGCCCGCTGTGCTGGTTGCAGCACTGGTGTCCGCTTGATCAAAGCCGGGCATGAGCAGATTCCTGTGCGAAATGGGACCTGCTCCGTTCGCCTCTTCCCGAGCTGCTGCCTCCATGTCCTCATCCTCCTCATCGTTGCCTTCCTCTGCATCAAGCAGCACATCGCCCAGACTCGACGACTGCTTTAACAGGTGCATGCCGACCTTGGAGAATGGTGTGATCTTTCCCGTACGAATTAGGAACTCTCTTTGACTCTCGCCAGCCATGCGCTTATTACTGGCATCCTCAGCGACCGTCTCGCCGTCCTGTTCATCGCCCGTCCGGTGGCGATCGTCCATACGCTTTTTTATTTGCACCAAGTCCACATCGAGGGGCTGGATCAATGCGCGATTGTGCTCAATTTCCTTCCGATACCGATTCTTAGTAGTCGAGTTACCAAACTCTGCCAACTTCCTCTCCAACATTCGTATCGCCGATAGCAGACGATCTTTCTCCTTTTGTGTCTTCTCCAAGCGCTTCTTGTCCCTCTCGTCTGCCTGCTCCGTGAGCATTTGATCCGCTTGACGTCCAATATCTCGCTCAAGATCATCCTGATCTCGCACTCCTGTAGCAAGGGCGGCCAATTGTGCGGCTTCGTCGCCTTCGATTTCGGAATCGTTCAGATCGGCCACAGCTTGGTTGCCACTTTGGAGTCGTTGGAACTCGGGGACTGTCGCAGAGGCTGAGTTTTCATTCTCCTTACTATTCTCGTTGCTGTCCTCCATCGTCAGCTTCTGGTCTTCATTGTATGAGGTAGGCGAGGCCATGTTGGGCGACTGCATTCGAGATGAAGCGTCAAGGAATGCAGAGTCGGTGAGTGATAGGTGAGAAGGAAAGCGGCGGTCCTGTCATGTGTGAGGACAGCGTGCGCGACTCGATTTGCTGAAAAGACGCAAATGTGTACAGTCGACCGTCATGTGTGAAAGGGCGTGCGACTAGAGCTCACTCCAGACGATGCTTTGTGAGGTAGTCTGTCGAATGACGCTGTGGACGACGCGATTCCGGAGACCGCTCCGCTTGTGACGTTTGCGTGTAGACCGCGACGGTACAAACAGAAGCGGACAACACTCCAACCACCTTCTCTCGACAACACCTTGGAACAATCACGCCGATGGCCTCTCTTCCCGCTCGTCAGCCATCGCAATCACGCCGTGCGGCATCCTCCGAGTCATCACCACAAACTCCAGCATCCTCACAGGCCCCGCCATCATCACAGTCACATGCATCTTCATCACCAGTCCGAGCACGATCAGAGGACTCGCAAACGATATTTGTTCACAAGCCATATGGGGAGGACATTCAAATAGAGAATCAAACTGCACTGGAACCCCAACAGGCACCACACCAGCAGCGGCAAGGAGAGGATGAAGATGAGAAAAGATGTTGGATATGCTTTAGCGACGCTTCCGAAGACACACCCGAGACATCACCATGGCGGGATCCGTGCCCATGCGCCCTCGTCGCTCACGAAGAATGCCTTCTGGACTGGATCGCCGACTTGGAGGCTCCGGGTCAGCAGAATCGTCGGGGTGAATACACAACACCAAAGTGCCCTCAGTGCAAGGCCGAGATCAAGGTTTCACGTTCCACAGACCTCATTGTAGGTGCGTCGCGGGCGGTGGACAGGATGAAGTCAAAAGTGGTGACTCCGGCGGTACTTACAATGCTGAGCGGTGGTCTTCACTACATGAGCACGGCATGGGGCATACATTCGATCTACGCGGTCTTTGGGGCTGAGGATGGACATCGAATACTACGACCGATTCTGTACAACACTATCCGAGCGCCAGTTGAGGTTTACGTCAACTCGCCACGCGATGCCTCGAGGGTCATGAAGGAACTGATACTGGACAAGCTCCAGCATTGGAGATTGTACGCTGGCCTCCCACTAATCGGGCCAATTCTCATTCTATCACGGATGTCCATCGCAGACAGCATTTTGCCGATGCTGCCGATCCTCTTCTTCGCCACCCAAAACTACGCAACGAAGGACACAATCGACCTCGCGCAATGGCCGCCATCCGCCAGCTTCGCATTTGCCTTGCTGCCATATGCGAGAGCGGCGTACAACGCTTACTACCAGAAGTTCTGGGCGGAAAAGGAGAAACGGTGGCTGAGGGAGGTACAACCAAGAGCAGGGCAGAGTCCTGAGGAAGCAGCCGGAGGCAATGCTGCCAATCCCAATCCCGCACAGCAAGGAGGCGCGGGAGAGAATGTCCTCGAGGTTCATGTCGACGAAATTCGCGTTGATGGGGGCATCTTTGGCGACTGGGAGGTTGCGATCGAGGAGATTGCCGCCGCACAGCCTAATGAAAATGCGGAACAACCGAACCAGAACAATGACCAAGCTGCTGCACCAGCCCCTGTGATACCCGACGGACGAGTACAAGCCGATGCACATCGTCTCGCGGATCAGCTGGTCGATGCAGAGCAGAATTTAGAAGAAGCACGAGCTCGCCAACAACGACCAGCTGCTGATCTTCAGCCCGCGCGACAAGCCGAACAGCCCGCCGAACAGCCCGCCGAACGCCGCCTCGCCACGACAGGCACCGCCATCGCAGGTCACTTTATCGGCGCATTGATGTTTCCTACCGTCGCCGGGTTCGCCGGAGAATGCCTCAAACCCGTCCTTCCCACATCCTGGACCGCACCATCGACTGCTACATCGTGGCTGTCATGGAATGGCTCATACATCTCGAAAAAGGGCGGTTTCTTTCAGACCAAGTGGGCAAGAAGTCTTGTGGGTGGGTGTCTATTTGTAGTATGTAAGGATGCGTTGCGGCTGTATGTGAGGTGGAGAATGGCGCAGATGCAGAGGACGAGGAAAGTCCTGAACGTTGAGAGGGCGAGCGGAAGGATGGGCAGAGTCTGAGGGGTGACACAAGCCGCGAGGCAGCGTTTAGTGGGGTTGCGGTGCTTCGGAATGTATCAATTGGAGAGCGGGCGCACTTTCTTGACGATGGCCAATGGGCAGCTTGCGCTCATCATGAGCGACCGAAACAGAGATACCGTCGAGCACGGCTGCTCAGACCGATAATGACCTGATGATTGGCATTTGACTCAGCTCAACGGAATGATCAAATGGTATAGAAGAGACGAGAATCTCGAAAAACGCATTTTAATTTTGACCGTCTGTGCAAGCTCAAATGTAAACGTTTCAGATACTGACAACAGAGGACCCTCCCAACAATGAATACTGCAAAGCAAAACATAGTAGTCGGTGTCTCCGAGGTGGTGGCTTGCGTTGAACTTGGCCCAAGCACTCACACAGCTTTGGTGGTGCCAGCAACACAGCGATTGTGGCTACCTGAGTCTCAGCTCCCCGTATGATGGCCCGCAGGAGCGGGAATTGGAAAGTATGTGCAGTTGGTAAGGCTGAAGCAGAAATCGCACGCTAGAAGTTGTTTAAAGGCCCGATGGAGTTCAGCTCTTCGCTAGCTCGCTACTAGCGTGGAATTCTGGAGTGAATGACAGTCGTTCCTGAATCCTGACATGTCCTCCTCAGTTACCTGGACGTCTTTTCAGCGTGTCCTGACTAGTAGCCAGGACGTGCTGATGAAGCGTACCGATGCCTTGACTGGGCATGCTAACAAAGCGAACAGGTAACTGGACTGGACTTGCGGATAAAGCGTACAGGTGACTTACCTATCCTGCCCAGCAGCATGCCCTCGTATGCTACGTGTACGTGGTCCCCTACATTACCTGCATGTAGCCATCGCTAGTTGATACCTTTCAAGCACTGCGTGAATCCGAAGGAGTGAAGGCGCTCAATTGGCGCCGAGTCAACCAGCTTGCTCTCGCGTAGCAATACCGCAAGCCGGTTCAACACCCAGCAGCTGAGTAAGCTTAGTTGTTCACTTTGAGCAGGAGAAGCAGGGAGAACGGCATCTGGTTCCATAAGACAACGGTTGAAGAAGGTACCTCGAACACAAGACCCTCGCCGCAAGCAGGCTGTTTGACACAAACCTCCGTTGAGCACTTCGTCACGTACAGTATATGCAACAGCTTTCTCCATATTCACTTGTCTCCAAATCAGTGCGTATCAAGTTCTTCCGGCGTGAGTGTGCCAACCCACATGCAATCCCACCCTTCGTCCACTCCTGAACAGATGGACGTTTGAGTTTCCGGCGTACCGTTTCTCCACGTTTCATTCATCTCGTAATGCCATGACAGTTTCCTCATGTCCCAGCATACTTCGGTCCCTCGCCACCCTGCGGCGTCTGCCAGTTGATATCCTGGCCAGGCACCTTGATATCACACGTCTTACAATGCACACAGTTCTGCGCATTGATCTGGAACCGGACACCCAAGTCCTTGCTCTCGTCCTCGACGTACTCGTAGACGCCTGCCGGGCAAAACCGGTTCTCCACGCCCTGATACTTGGGGTACGTCTCTTCGGCGTGCTTGTCCCAGTCCTTGACTTGCAAGTGACATGGTTGATCTTCCTCGTGGTTGGTGCCCGTACGAGAGACAGATGTCAAAATGTCAAAGGAAATCTTGCCGTCTGGTTTGGGGTACTCGATTTTCTTGCACTGATCCGCGGGTTTGGTGGCAACGTGATCTTGCTTGCCATGTTTCAATGTCCAGGGCATTTTGCCGCGGAAAATGTATGCTTCGAGACCGGAATAGAGGATGCCACCATAGAGACCGAGAGCGGTATGGAAGGAAGGTCGCATGTTTCTGACTTCTTTCAACTCCTTCCAGATGGAGGACTTGCGGAGCTTGTCTTCGTAGTCGAAGAGGAAAATGTCGCCTGTCTTGTCGGTGCTATCTGCGAGAGCAGAGTATGCTGCTTCCGCGGCGAGCATGCCTGATCGCATAGCAGTGTGGGTGCCCTTGATCTTGGGCACATTGAGGAAGCCTGCTGTGTCGCCGATGAGAGCGCCACCTGGGAAGGCGCATTTGGGAATGGACTGGAAACCACCTTCGTTGAGTGTTCGGGCGGCATAAGTGATACACTTGCCGCCTTCAAGGAACTCTTTATAGAATGGGTGCATTTTCATCTTCTGGAATTCGCCATATGGAGCCAGCCATGGGTTAGGGTAGTCGAGTCCGACGACCAAACCAATGGATACCATGTTTTCGCCGAAGTGATACATCCAACCACCGCCGTAGGTGTCCGATGGTAGAGGATATCCCATGGAGTGCGCGACAAGACCTTTTTGAAATTTTGCAGGATCGATTTCCCACACTTCCTTGATACCGAGACCGTAGGTTTGTGGCGCACTGTCCCGGCGAAGATCGTATTTTTTGATCACCTGCTTGGTCAAGCTACCGTGACAACCTTCCGCAAGAAGTGTGCATCTTGCGTGAAATTCCATGCCTCGTTCGAAAGAGTCCTTTGCGCTTCCGTCGCGAGCAATTCCAAGGTCGTTGGTGGCGACACCTTTGACGGCACCTTCAGGTGTGTATAGAACTTCCGATGCGGCGAAACCAGGGTATATCTCCACGCCAACTTCCTCCGCTCGCTCTCCCAGCCATTTGGTCAGTTCGTTCAAACTGAGGATAAAGTTGCCATGGTTGTTCATTTGCGGTGGTGCAGGCAATGGTATGGAGCTTGAATTTGTAAGAAAGCGCATCTTATCCTTCGTGACCGCTGTGATCGCTTCGAATCGATCAGGGTTGTCCTCTGATCTCCAATTGGGAATCAGCTCGTCCAGAGCAGATGGTTCCAACACATTTCCGGAAACGATATGATCACCAATCTCTCCCGCCTTCTCCAGCAGCAACACTCGGAAGTCCTCATTGCCGGCTTCGTTTGCCAACTGCTTCAGCTTTATGGCGGCACTGAGACCAGCTGGGCCGCCACCCACAATAACGATATCAACCTCATCGGCTTCTCGCTCTTGCAGTTTTGGGTCGAGGTGATCTTCTACAGTGGCGAATCGTCTCCGCGGTGAAGTCGAGATAGCACGTCGTTGACCGGCAGTGATCGGAGCAGGTTGGTAGGACCTTACATTGCTATGTGAGAGTGTGGCAACGGGAGCTCGTGTGGCGGCGAATCGTGATCGTGACGAAGCTGCGAAGGTGATGGACCGGGTTGCTTCTGGTAGGAAAGTGAGGCGACGCGTGGCATTGGCCGAGACGATGCTAGGAACCGCCATGACCATGACAATTCACACCGCGCTGTTATGTGCTGTGATCCAAAGGAGGAGCGAGAAGAAGTGAGGCTCTGCCGGAAAAGCAACACAGGTGCTGGGGCCTGCTGGCCTCGGCTGCAGCTTTGAGCATGGAACAGAATCCAGGCTAATAAGCGGGATTCCTTCCTCTTCATTGGATCTTTCGGCCAAGCTTTCTCACCACCATCGACTCCATCTTCGCCATCTCGATTCATCGTACCTCCATCCTCATTAGATTCTCGACTTCGACATCTCATCGTCGTCGCATCCGCCGAAGCGCATCTCCTCCGCCCTGCATCTCCGTCGCGCGCGCGCCTCACTACTACCTCCCACGCCGGAGCCTGCATACCGTGTCCATCGAGGATTCCCACTCAAAAAGACGAGGCAGCCCATCGTGCGCTTCCACCACACTCCACACCTCTACCACCACACACTCCGCTCTCTTTCGCCATGGCCGAAGTCAGCAACACCAGGCTCTACCTGGGTAACCTGCCAAGAAACGGTATGCTCCATCTCCCGCGGTCGCTGGTCGGATGACACAGGATGCGCCTCGCGCGCTCGGAGGGGACCAAACTGGCCCGTCGCTGCAGCTGGCACCATCTGTGATCCCTTGATTCTCCCCACTCCTCCTGCTATGTGCTGTTAATCTACCGCCTTGTCCTGTTCCGTCCTTCTCGTTCACTGCTGTGGATCTGGAGCTGGAGCTGGCGCGCGCTTTCGCATTGCGCTACCGCTCTCCCGGACATCGCTGACCCGGACCGTGCTGCAGCTACCAAGGCCGATGTTGAGAATCACTTCAACACCCATGGCACCGGAGAAATCACCGAGATCAAGCTCATGAATGGCTTCGGCTTCATCGAGTACAAGGATGCCATGGACGCACGTGACGTCGTTCCAGGTATGTACCTCGATCCAATCCTACATCGAGCTCTTACTAACGCGTTCTCTCTAGCTTTCCGTACGTTGTCATCATCCCATTCCCATGCCTCCTTGCGCCCCGTTGGGCCGCTACACCACCCCATTCCGCCATGCTATCAACCACTGACATATATCAATGGCTAGATGGATCCGAGTTCATGGGTGAACGCCTCGTTGTCCAATTCGCCCGCGGTAGCAACCGTCCGAGGGATGGGTACGAGCAACCCCAGCCACGACAGGCCCCACGTCCTCGTCGTACTGTCCACCGGATGACCATTACCGGCCTCCCATTCGAGACCAGCTGGCAGGTTAGCACCACCCTTCCTCTTGCAGTACCTTCCTTGGAGGACTTGATGCTTTTTGGAGTTTGCACCCTGCTTTGTCTTTGGACTCCCCTACGTTTCTGGCCTGGCTAGCTCGCCTGTGCATCCTTCGTCATCCGCGCGACTCCAGCTTGCTCATCCCTGCCATTACTGGTTGGTTGGCCTCGACTTACACTCTCATAGGATCTCAAGGACTTTGCCCGCCAGTCTGGCTTGGACGTCGTCTATAGCGAAGTCGGCCGTGAGCGCGATTCGTCCGGATCTGGAAAGGGGTATGTACCCGTGCTGGCCGAAGGAATATCACAAGACTAACGGACGCAGCTCCTTTGTCGAGTACGAGACTGCGGCTGATTTGGCCGCTGCCGTTGAGAAGCTCGACAACAACGAGTTCAAGGGTGCTACCGTGCGCTGCATCTCTGATGTAGGTCCCCCGCTGTATTGCAAGCAGCCAACGTCCTTCTACACGGACTTGACTGACAGTTACCGAAAGCCTCAATCCGAGATCCCCCGCCCACGCGAGCGCTACCGCTCCCGCTCCCCCGGCTACCGCGGTGGCCGTGGAGGATACGGTGGACCACCAGGCGACGACTACTACGACCGTCGCGGCCCACCTCGTGGCTACAGCCCTCGTACAGCCCTCGTCGCGACGACTACCGCCGCCGCACTCCACCACCGCGTGGCGGCTACTACGACGATCCCCGCGATGATCGCTACGGACCACCACCACGTGGCGGCCGTCCTCCAGTCGATGATTACCCGCCAGCTCGTGGTGGCTACCCTGCCGACGACCGCTACGGCGGTCCGCCACCACCTCGTCGCGGAGGATACGAGCCTGAGCCATACGCCAACGGCCACGGCGGCCGCGAGCCATACGGAGGTCGTCCTCCTCGCTCTCCTCCCAGAGAGGGCGGCAGAGGCTACGATCGCGGCTACGACGCGCCACCGCCGCGTGGACCATACTGGTGAATACATTCACCACATTGGGAGACGGCGACGAATACTAAACATGAACCCTTCAGAACGCCTGAATCGACTCAAAATGTCACCACGAACGACCACCACGAGAGTTTACTGCTCATTTGAGGTGACGAAAAGAGGTACGTTGTGAGATGCGTTCGGATGGAACGATAGACTGGCCCCGACATGACACTGCACTGCTTTGCTGTTTTTTGCTTTCTTGATGAGGACACTACCAAAAGCTTGCGTGGTTGTGCTGTTTAATTCTCGTGCACGCGTTCGCTCACCTGTGCTTCTCGTCTGGCTCTCGCGGCGCTGTACAGTACGGAACCTCTCGGAAGGATGAGGAGGACTGGAGTGGCTCTTTGTCTATGCTTGGGAACCTGTTGCAACAGCTTTCGCACTGCGTACGTACGAATCAGAATGGCAATGGAAATGGGTTGTACATGTATCGGGGCCCACTGCTTGCACGGTGCCACCTTCATGGCCTCGCTAAATCGCAACATGCTCCTTGGACTTCGGTGGCTTGTTAGTTGGTACAGTCGGAGCCGGAGAAAGGAAGTTTGTACTGCTTTTATCCGCTTGCAGACAGACGCTTACAACCACGGACTATCTGCACACTTTCTGCACACTGAAGCCCCATTCATGCGGTGCGGTTTAAGCGAAACGAGGGAGGTACATAATCAATGCTGATATCGTGAAAACATGGTGTTTTATAGCTTCTTGGTATTTCCCCAAAATAGCCGCCCTCCACATGTTCTTCCGCCACGGGCCGTTTCTCCAGCGCCAAGAAGCGCAGCAGCTTGCTCCCGTTCCATCTCAGGGTCGAGGTTACGTCGACTTGGGCCCGATTTCTTGTTCTTGTCTTTTACAAACATCATGGCAGCCTTGCCAGTAATATCAACACGGATTACGTATCACGCCTCATACAGCAATTGATACCGACTCGATTTATATCGTAACACCCACTCTATCGACGTTCGCGACGTCCGATTGACGCCCATCCACGTGGAGTGTGAAGCTCGCGTCTCTGAACTGCTCCCACATCGACCCGTTGAAGGCCGTTGGCAGCAGCAGCGTCGCTGTACCCATTGCGCTCAGACCGAACTATACCGGACATACGAGTCCTCCTCGCGAGGCATAACAAGCAACCATGAACGCCGGCGGCGCCATCGCCATCATCGTCATCCTCTCCCTCCTCCTAGGCTTCGGCGGTTACACAGTGTAAGCTCATTAGTTCACACACAGCCTGGCAAAGTAACATCAGAAGACCATTGACTAACATCTATCCCCTCACAGCTACGCCCGCCTCCGCGCCAACCGCCTCGGCCTCCCACCTCCTCCGCTTTTCAACCCCTTCGCCCGCTCCTCCTCCACACCCGACTACGCCGCTCCATCTCCCGCACCGCACAATCCTCTCACCTGGATATCATCCAAGATCGCCTCGTTCCGCAATCAACGTACTGCCGGCGGCGCCTACGAAAGCACAACTTCCTACCCTTCCGGCGGCGCACGCGGTGGTGGCGAAGCGAGGAGAGGGTTTGGACCGCTTGATCCGGATGAAGCGTGGGACAGTCGGGTGGAGAACGAGATTGGAGGCGGCTACTATGAGGGAGAGGACGTGGAGCTCGGACAATCTGGACCTGGGCCGTATGGTGGGAGTGGATACGGAGGTTCGGGGTACGCGGAACCCGGTGTAGGAGTTGGAGGACGGGGAAGGAGTCGGGATCGACAGAGGGAGGTGGATGAGCGGTATGCTGTTGAGACAGGACGGGCGCCAGCGAAGAATCCTTTCGGTGACGATGCGGCGACGGAGAGTTTGAGAGGGGTGAGTCCACGGCCGCATATGCAGGATACGGAGTATCGAGGTGCTGCAAGTGGAGGGCAGAAGGGAAAGGTTGCGGCGGTGCATAAAAAGGGAGACAGTGTGGATGATAGCCCGACGGAGAGGAGGAGTATGTTCACAGAGGATGTGTGAGACGCGGGGAGAGCGAGGGGCACGACATTGGAGTGTACATGAAACGAAAGACGTGGGGACATTTAAGCTGCCCTTAGGCCCCGAATGCGGATGCTTGTACAGATGTCGTGTTGCGACTCCGTGTACGAGAACTTCGAGAAGGGCAGATTGGAACTCAAAGTCACGGGAAAGAAAGTCGCTCACGTTCCGGTTCCAACCTTTTCCGATCAGGAGTCGCTTTGATCTCGGGACGTTGCTTGGCTCCATTCACGCGTCAGACGGCTATCGTCCGAGTTGGAGCGGGAGCGCGCATTCTGCGCTTCATTAATGTCGATATCAAACTGTCGGTAACGTCATCTTCATGGCTCCGCTCAAACCGCAATATTCGATGGCTTGATCACACAATCTCGGTCCGGGAAAATTGAACCATCGTTGTTACTTTCATACCGTTACAGACACTTGTCCTCGTGCTATATATCTTCGCTCTCGTACGCAAACTCCACGCCGCCGGACTCCGATTCACGCGGTGCAGTTTGAGCTCGATCAAGGAGGTGCTGTTGCTAAATAACGAGTAACGAATGAACGCCTTCAGTGACCCGTCATCCCGGCGTCGCTACTGGAATGAGTCGATCGACCTGTTGTCGTCTTACTCCTTACACCATCGCCATGCGCTTTTAATATGAATTGTGCGTACGACGATGCCCGCGGGTGATGAACAATCCGGGCCAGACGCACGCTGCGATTAGGGTCGCGCGCTTGCAGTCCTAAGCGCTCCCAGTAGGATTCCGAAGCTACATCACACTGCTGATTGGAATTTTCGATTTGATTCTCTAGACGATGGCTCCCGCTGTTCAGGGCACTGTTCCTTCCACTTCTACACCTAGTGGTCGAAGCTCTGCGGCGGTGGACGCTGGTGTCACAATGGCCAAAGTGCTGGCCAAAGTGCAGCGTATGGCGCATAATCAAATCGTGTAGAAGTCGACCACCAGTGTGCAATATTTCGTGTCCTCATCCTCAAGCCTGCTTACTCGTACTCCTCACCCTCATCGTCACCAATGTCATCGAATCCACCAACAACACCAAACTCGTCCATCTCAAATTCTTCTTCCTCTTCCTCCTCAACCACTTCATCCTCGTCGTTTGCAGTCGGCCAATCCGCACCTTCGAGATTCGTCACAGGTTCCTCAAGGATCGAAGGACGACGAGCAGCTCCAGGTCGTGTGTCCTGCTCGACTTCCTCTTCCCCATCGTCGCTAGCGGGCGGCGGAGAACTCGCATCAATCTCGCTCTCAGCAGCCGGCGTGGCACTCTCCTGCCTTGCTCCATCGGCAGGCGTGCCAGCCCTCGTAGCATCCGCGCTCGTCTCGACGCCACTTGAAGAAGCTACACTTCCCTCGCGTCCATAGATCCTCTGCAGCGCACTGAAATCGACGTGCTGAGACTTTAACGGCGCACGCTTCTCCAACATCGCCCGGGCCGCATCTTCCGGCGTTTCGATCGGCGTGTCGCCTTCTGTGAGAACACTGCCGTCTCCCATACGACTGTGCTTCTTCCTCGCTTTGCCATTCTTCTTCAATTTCGCCGCTCGTCCTTTGGCGGATGGAGGGTTGACTTTCGCCATGAGGTCTCGCTCAGCTTGTTTCCTCAGCCAGTCTTCATTATGCGCCACCCAGATCTGTTCTTTGATTTTCATCTCCGCTTCAGAGAGCATGCAGTTCTCCACTTCCGGATCGTTTTCGAACTCCTTCTCCAATTGTTCGGCGGTGAGTATTTCGCCCGGCCGCCATTCTGTAGGCTCGCCGAATACGTCGATGCCCAGCTCTATGCGGCGAGCTTTTGTCCTCTCAGCGTCGAGTTTCTGTTGGACTTCTGCCGAGGCTTGGGCGCGACGTTGTTCGAGGAGGATCTTCTCCTCCGCTTTGGCTTTTGCCACGTCGGAGGTGTTGTCCTGGACTTGGTCATTCTCGAGGGCTGCCTCGATTTGCTTTTCGAGGTAGTCTTCTTCGGCGAGTTCTTCTTGAGAGATCTCGATAGGTGGTGGTGCCACGACAGCAGCTTTCGGTTTCCTTCCGCGCTTGACGGTTGCGGAGTTGTCGATGGGAAGAGGAGTTGGGTTGGCTTGGACAGGGAGGTCGGGAATAACAAACCCATCGGCGTCGACGCGATGAGGTGGAGGTGGTTTTGGAGGAGCGGCGGATGATTGTGGTGTGCGGGCTGATGACGATGCTTCTGGTTGATCTTGTTGGATGGGAGCGGGTGATTGAGAATGCTCGTCTTGTGAGCTCATAGGAGCAGCAGGTGGAGGTTGTGGCTGAGTGATGCCCGGTCTCTGCTGTGATTCCGGAGGTGTGGGCATTGGTTCATTCGACTTTGTCAACGCCGGATCGATGTTATCGGAGGTCCTCTGACGCTTCCTACTCGGTTCTTCTGCAGCAGTGCTCTCAACCGAAGACAGACGAGAGGAAGCATCTGTCGCGTCATCCGGGATATCGATCGGCTGCTGAGACCTTGCTTGCGATGCACGCTCTTCCAATTCCAACATGTGCGCAGCACGTTTGCGCTTACGATTCGCCATCATTCGCTGGGTGTGCAAGTCGCCATTGAATGAGGGCGGGTCATGCTGGTGTACAATCCGATTACCGATCTCTCGGAACAGCTGCACTGACAAGCTGGCACTCTTCGTTATCCGGAACTCCTCGATACGCTTTGCGATGGTGACATCTGCGACCTTGGACACATATACCACTTCTCGCACACTGCGCTGGAAGTTGTTCATGCGTGCTGCAAGAATGATGCAAGCTCCGCACAGTCCAGCTGGGTGACGACCTGATACTATCCAATCACGGTTCATACGCTTGATGATCTTGAGGGCATCTTCGGCGACTTGCTTCGTCTTCTCGGCGAACTGAAGTTTCTCGCAGTACTTGTGAATGAGAGGTTCCAATTCGACCAGGTGTTGATGGCCAACACTTTCGTTGTTGATGTAGAGCTCCTTGCACATGTCTTTGTACACTTCACCCAGTCGGAAGACATTGATGTGGACCAACTCGGCAATATCCATCAGGAGGATTTGGTTGTTGGTTTGACGACGGCAGGCAGCGTACAGGCAAGCAGCGACAACCTCATCAGTCTTGCGACCAGCTGAGAAATTGATGTTAGCTGCAAGCGTCCAGATTTGATTCGCCTGAACGGAGACATTATCGGTGATGCCCAGCTTCGGACAGAGCTGTTCCAAAGCACGACGACCAGCGTTTTGAATGTCAGCAAGAGTGTTCCTCTCGCCGCCTCCAACTTTGCGATATGCTCCGGCTCCCAGAGTCCTAGCGTGGCGAGAGTTGTCATTGACAGTTCCACCTTGAACGGTTGCGCGACCTCCAGTCTGTTCTTCAAAGGTGACTTCGGCGACAATGTTGGATTCGTTGATTTGAGTATAACAATGTTTACAAATGGTAAGGCCGTCATCTTCGGTGAATTCGGTGCTGCCACAGTTGGGGTCAGGACAGACTTTGACGGCATGGTCCTGCTTGCGAGGTGGAGGACGACGCGGCCGGTTCAATCCTCCCAGGCGCTGGCGTCGAGGAGCAGGCATTGCTATCGACGACTTATTTGATGTCTCTGTTCATTGACATGTGATGGTGAATATCGATTGAAATGAAATGGCGGTGGCGGGGATCAGTGTCACGAGGTCCAGCAACGCGATATCTTTAGTGACGGTTGTGAACGAGCGTTGTCTGTTGTGATATGGCATTCAATCGCCTGGCAGTCGATATGCAGGTCGGGGATGGATCGGGTGGCTTTGGTGTGGTGATGGAGGTGGATGTCTGAGTGTGGTGTGCGACGACGCGAGATTTTTCGAGTGCAAGTTGTGAAGTGGGCTGAAATGGCGGAGTGGGGTTGATCTTTGGATCGATGGGTGACCGTGGTCCGTGCTCTTCAAGAACCGTCCGTTTGTCCAGAGTTCGAGTCTCCTTCCTCACATTGGGATTGTACCTCCTTGTCCATGAACATGAAAACGCTTTCACCTCATGTTCGCTGTCACATGCTGGACGATGTACCACTCAGCCAGTCAGCTCATGATGCAAATAAAGCCGGGCGGGAACACTTTGCTTCAATATGTCGCTATCGACAGACGACGCGACGTTCGCTCAATTGCAGAGTGTGTCATTCTCCGACTCAGACTGAACATTTGTGCGCAACCACGGAGAGAGGTCGCGCTCGCAGTCTTGTCCCATACAACGAATGTTGCAACGACGACGCTCGTCATGGCGTCAGTGATTCTGTCATGAATGGCACTCTGTCGCCTGCTTGCCTTGCATCTCGTCGTTCACGGATGAGGAGGACTCTGGTCTAGATCTTCCATGGCTTGCACACGAAAGCTGCGGAACTCTCTTGCTCCTTCATCATCAGTGCACTGATGCTGTGCCTTGAAGTCCTTTGTAGTACGACGTCTTTCTCGACTCCTTCTTAGTTCAAGATCTCATTGATCCTCGAGCAATCCTGTCCAATTGATATCGAATTTACAATATTCCAATACCGCCGACATCGTCCCTGCAGATGCGTCATATCGGGCCGAGGAGGGGAACGGAATTTTGGAAGTGTGAATGGAAGCTCCAGATCTCTGCCCGCATGTGATTCATACTTTCTGTTGTTACACCTCCTCCTTTCCTACACCGACAATATAATACTGCGCTGTCCGATCTAGATCACAGTCATCTGGGCAAACACTTACTTCATACATCAACGCCGTTTATCTCCCGCTCGTCTTGAGAAGATAACTCACAACACCAATCTCCATCACTCACCACAACTACACAATGTCTGCTCAAGAGCTCTCCGACGACGTTCGCGGTATGCCACACCTCCGCATTACTTCAATGCCTCCCTGCTGACCTCAATATTATCCAGTCCTCGGACAAGACCCTCTCATCCCACCCCAACTCCTCACGTCCGAGCTCCCCGCGCCCGCCAACTCCCTCCCCACCGTCCTCCGCGGCCGCAAGGAAGCTGTCGAGATCATCAAGCAACGCGATGACCGTCTCCTCGTCATGGTCGGTCCCTGCTCGCTCCACGATCCCGCCACAGCAGTCGAATACTGCTCCCGCCTCGTCTCCCTCGCCTCCCGTCTACAGTCCGACCTCTGCATCATCATGCGCGCCTACCTTGAGAAACCCCGCACAACTGTCGGCTGGAAAGGTCTGATCAACGACCCGGACATCGACGAGTCCTACCAGATCAACAAGGGTCTCCGCGTGAGCAGGAAACTCTTCTGCGATTTGACGGAGCAGGGAATGCCGATCGCGAGTGAAATGTTGGATACCATCTCCCCACAATTCCTCGCGGACCTGATCTCGTTGGGAGCCATTGGTGCGCGGACGACGGAGTCGCAGTTGCACCGCGAGCTGGCTTCTGGTCTGTCATTCCCAATGGGCTTCAAGAACGGCACGGATGGGAGCTTGACGGTCGCGGTCGATGCCATTGGTGCGGCGGCTGCGAAGCACCATTTCATGGGTGTGACGAAGCAGGGACTTGCGGCTATCACCAAGACTGCTGGTAATCCGGATTGCTTTGTGATCTTGAGGGGTGGTACGAAGGGCACCAACTTTGATCGCGAGAGTGTCAAGGCGACGAGGGATGCGTTGAAGAAGAAGAGCTTGGGAGAGGTCATGATGATTGATTGTTCGCATGGTGAGTGCAGCTCTGTCAATGAAGGCATGGAAGACCAAGTTCGGCGACTAACACGACTTTACAGGCAACTCCCAAAAAGACCACAAGAACCAACCCAAAGTCGCCCAGGTCGTTGGCGACCAACTGCGGGAGGGAGAGACCGGCATTGTCGGTGTGATGATCGAGTCCAATATCGAGGAGGGCAACCAAAAGGTGCCCGCGACGGGCGGACTTGCAGCTCTGAAGAAGGGCGTGTCGATCACGGATGCTTGCATTGATTGGGATACTACAGTGCAGGTGCTCGAGCAATTGGCCGACGCTGTGAGGACGAGACGGGAGGTCAACAAGGGCAAGACGAACGGTGTGTAATGGGAAATAGCAGGTATGATTGAGGAGACTAGGTGGATGGTATAGAGGATCGTAATGCCTGCGCGTCGCCCGTGTTGGATTGGAAGCCATGAACGCACGCGATGAAGATTAAAAGGCGTTCTGTCTGCAGGAAGCAATAGAGTTCCGATTTGCCATACACCATGCCATTGATCTATTCTTCAATACCCTGTGCATTCTGTTCATTTTGTCATGTCCAGATGCACGACCGGCTGTAGAACTCTCAAGAAGGACGACATCCGTCGGATAAATCGGACGCTCCACCGCCCCGCCGCGTCTCAACACGTCTCCTGGACCCTGACCGAAGTGCTCAATTCCTTGCGATTTGAATAATTTCTCGACCTTCCACTTTTGATAAATATCAAGACTTTCTGATCGCAGTCGCAGTCGCATTGCTCCCGCTTGATCTCGAAAGCACATAGACTGCCGCGAAAAAAAAAACCACCAACATCGCATGACTTGCAGCGCGACACCATCGAATATCTCACGCTCACCCACTGCCTGAACAAGCATCCATTGAACGACCAACAACAACACCCTCCACTAGTCGAGCTCAAGCAACAACGATCCCACTGGCTCTGCCGACCTCTCGCCCACGCCGCGGCCTCAACCCTCCACCCCACCACAGCCATGCCCACCCTCTGGCTCTCCGACCAACAAAGTCCGTCCCCTGCCCCCTCCCTCTTCCTCCCCAACCCACACTCAACTAACCTTCCCCTCCAGAATTCGGCGTCGCCTTCTGCACCGGCGGCACAGCCTTCCTCCTCCTCGGCCTAATCCTCCTCTTCGACCGCTCCCTCCTCGCAATGGGCAACATCCTCTTCCTGATCGGCATAACCCTCCTCCTAGGCCCCTACCGCACCCTCGCCTTCTTCAGCCGCAAACAAAAATGGCGGGGCACCTTGGCCTTCTGGACGGGCGTCACGCTGATTCTGCTGCGGTGGCCGTTGGTCGGCTTCGTGGTGCAGATTTACGGCATGTTTATTCTGTTTGGGGAGTTTTTCAAGACTTTGGCCGGGTTCGTGTATGGTGTGCCGGTCGTGGGACCGGTGTTGGCGAGGGTGCTGAGTGTGGCGGGAGATAAGGCCGGGGCGGATGAGAGGGCGCATAAGGATTTGCCGGTTTGAGGAGGAGGGAGGAGAGGATGGAGTGAGGATTGACGGAAGAGATGGTTTGTTTTGTATGATACCCCTTCGTATGATTATAATGGAAAAGCACCAGCAGAACGCCCCGGCTACGGCGGAACGAGCTTCGACGTTGCTCGAGGAGAGCAATTGTGCATGGAGACCTAGAGGACATGCGAAGCGAAATGGCGGCGGCTGCTGACTGACGCTCAGTGCGGATTCACCGATAGCACGAAGCCACCAGGACAGACGATGCAAGGTTCAGAAGGCACCAACCCGCCTCCAATCGTATGTACACATGTTATACAGTGGCCCAGCTCGAACACGCTCACCACAAAAGCTCCGCCTGCGCGACGGGCGGAATGTCATCCTCCAACCCCGTCTTCAACCCCAGGCCCTCAATCGGCCGTCCATGCCAATGCGCAATAAAACTCTGCGCCGCTCTCTCCGAATGGAAACCCAGCACATACACCGTCTTTGGCACACGCCTCTTGAGCTCTTTTTCGGAATCCTTTATGAGACCCTTCTGATTATCAAAGTCCCGACCCTCCATCTCACGTCTCAACCTCTCTTCCTGAGCTCGCTCCGTCTTCGCAACATCGTATGCATCGCCACCCTCCCATTTGAATATTTCGATCAACTCGTTCCCTGCACCCGACCAATGCGCACCTCTTTGTCGTCCGCTCTGCATGATGATGAATTGAATCGCGCTGAGTCCTAGTTGAGGTCCTTCCATCGTAAAGCGTACTTCCGCCGGCATCTTACCTTCGCGACTGACGATGCAGTGGTAACCTTCGTTGTCCACCATGCGAGCTAGGAACGGGTGGAATGGTCGTTTCAAAAGTCGCAAGTCAAGTTTCTGCGAAGACGGAATGAGAGAGAATGAGTCCACCGCGGATTGCACGTCCAAGCCTTCGACTAGGTGACCCGGTGGAGGAACTCTAGGTGAAGAGAGTGACTTTGGCGTGTGCAGCTGCGCTAGACGGGCGATTTTGGTGACGTGGGACTGGTATCGAAATGCGGCCATTGGCGTGGAGAACAACAAGTAGTAGAAATTCTCTCGTGAGAGGTCGCGCAGGTCGCGTCCAGGTACGACTTTGATGAAGTCGGCTTGGGCGCTGTTCCAGCCTTCCAGATGTTGGCCTTGGGGTACCAGACGGCGAAAGTCTTCTTCTGTGAGATTGAGAGATGCGTTTCGTAGAACGAGCGTGGCTGTCTCTTCAGACGTCGCGCGGACGCTTCGTTGGAGTGAATTGTATCTCCAGCTCTTGTTCGGCTCTGGGATGTCGTCCGGGTGTACGTTCGGTGCTCTTTTGGGGCGCCATATTGGTGGCGCCTCTATGGGCAGACGAGGCACTTCTCGACGCTCTCGTGCCACCGCTCTTTCCTTCTCTTCGTAGCGCTTGGTTTCCTCCGGGAAGAGCAGTTCCACAAGTGAGGGTGTCGCCTCGGATGTTGTGGGTGCAGTATCGCCTTTCGAGTCACACGACTCCCTCGCCTTCTCTCTTTTGATCTCGCGTCCCCTTTTATTGCCATCTTTCCTTCGAGGTCCTCCCTGAGGCACACGGTTGGTGAAGAGGGAAGAGTCGCGGACCCTCTGCCATCCTTTATCGGCGTAGTGACGGCGCTGACAGAATTGATTCGCTGCGATGCATGGCGAGAACGCGATGCGCTGAAGGACAGGTCGCGATTTGAGCATCAATCGGGCAACATCAATGGAAGGATGACACGAGATGAACATCCAGAAGTTGCAGTGGAAAGCTTCAAAGTCGTGCTCGGAAGATGAGGGGACGGGCCGGAGACCGGGCCGAAAGAGCTCAAAATAGGTTCAAATTGGAAGATTTTCGGAAGTCGAGAACATTGATCCCGGGCATATAACTAGAGGAGGACGGCCATAATACGTCGTGGGTCCAACAAGTTCGCATCCTATTCCTCGTCTTGCCCTCGTGCGCCTTCATTTGCCTCACCAATGACCATCCCCGTCGGCCACGTTGCTCCCCGTCGACGTCGATCGCTGTTTGCACCCGCCATATTTGCACGATTCACG
This sequence comes from Zymoseptoria passerinii SP63, assembly GCA_000223825.2. NCBI lineage: Eukaryota > Fungi > Ascomycota > Dothideomycetes > Mycosphaerellales > Mycosphaerellaceae > Zymoseptoria > Zymoseptoria passerinii. The sequence goes on from AFIY01000603.1 coordinate 54,439, forward strand.
TTGGAATATTGACTCTAGCGCGGCTGGGCTGCCACGAGTCTGGTGGATAACGAGTCTGCTCCTTCTGCATCGAGGAGGGAGGCCTCCTTTGAGCCCCGCCAGCCTTAGACTCGCCGATCATTCGCTTGGTCCGCTTGGGGACATAAATTCACTCTCCCCCGAAAATTCATCAACATGACCACAGCCCGCCCCTCCACTGCTGCATCTTCTTCTTCTCCTTCATCTCCTCGCAAGATCAGCAAAGCCAGCACCGCCATGCCGGCTGCCACGAATCTTCACGTGGTAGTGCGACTACTTCCTTCCACCGGCCTGGAAGGTGCTTTCCGTGTCCACGTCCAACCGGAGTCGCTGGACCAGGCTTCGCTAAAACTCGGTGAGGTATGCGAAATCGTTGCCGAAGATGGATGCACAGGATATGGAATCGCCTGGAGAGCCGACGATCGCATGGGCAATCGACCCAAGAACCGACCCATCAAAATGACAGAGACGATCCGCACCGCTTTTGGTTTTCAAGAAGGGTCACGCGTGACAATCGCTCAGACAGACACCAAGATCTGGCCGGCGGACCGCATCGTGTTGACGGATGTCACACCGAAGGAGTATCTCAAAACTGACGCCGAGGACGATGGGTCGTGGAAGTCGAGGACTAAGGGAATGCTCGTCGACTGCGAGGCGTTGACGAGTGGGATTGAGTTTGATGTCGTTGGGAGGAGGAAGATGAAGAAGAGGTTCTACGTTGAGAACATCGAGACAGCGGCGGCGCGGAATGATGCCGGCGTGTTGTTCACTGTCAACGATCGGACGGAGATGATATTTCCTGACGATTCCTCTACCTCACATGGGAATGAGATTGCCGCCATGACCAATGGCATCCATCCGACTACTTCACCCCAACTGCATCTCGACACCAGCAAGATCGGCGGACTTGTGGAACAGTTGCGGGCGCTGAACGATGAGTTAGAGCGCCTGCTCAGGGCGACGAAGGCCCTGCAGCAAGGATTGCAGACTCCCAACATTGCTGTGTTGCTGCACGGCTACGAAGGTACCGGAAAATCGACACTACTGAACGCACTGGCGGATTCAAACTTTCGCAAGGTGATCCGCTTAGATCGAGCAGCCCTGAACGGTGGGACGATTTCAAAAAATCAAGCCATCATTCGAGAGAGCTTTCAAGACGCGAGAGCATACCAACCCTCACTGATACTAATGGACAATCTCGAGGAGATGGTTCCTACCGACGACGCTGCCTATGGTCGTGTCCTTGCAATGGAGCTGGCAGGCCTCGCCAATACCCAAGTCCTCGCAGTAGGCGCAACACAGACCCTTTCGAATCTTTCCAACGCTGTCAAAGGGCCTGATGGATTCGCCAGACTCATCGAACTCCCTATCCCCGACGTGTCCACTCGATCCCAGATTCTCAACGTTCTACAAGGACTTCCTCTGCTCGACTCGAACGACATATCGACTGAAATCGCCGCTCGAACTCACGGCTTCACTGGCAAAGACGTTGCCTTGCTGTACAAGCTCGCCCTCGGCTACGCTGACACCCGCCACCATAAGACGCTCGTCAACCCCACGCACGCATTGACTTCCGACTCTGCCACGGCCACAATGCCCACTCTTTCTAGCCCGACCGCCCTTTCCCTCACAATTCCCGACTTCGATCTCGCCCTCCGCGATGTCACGCCAGCCGCCCTCCGCGAGATCTTCACCGAGAAGCCCAAGATCTCCTGGTCCGATATCGGCGGCAGTCAAGATGTAGCCACCTCCTTTGACGAAATCATCGGCTGGTCACTCCAACACAAATCCTTGCTCGAATCCTTTAAAGTCCGTCCGCCCAAGGGCGTCCTCCTGTACGGCCCTCCCGGCTGCTCCAAGACGCTCACAGCCCAAGCCGTGGCAAATACCTACAATTTCAACTTCATCGTCGTCAAAGGCGCCGAGCTGCTATCCATGTACGTCGGCGAGTCAGAGCGTGCGGTGCGCGAAGTCTTCCGCAAAGCGCGAGCCGCAGCACCCTGCGTCATCTTCTTTGACGAGATTGACTCCATTGGTGGTAATCGCGGAGACTCATCGGGTGGTACCAAGGGACTGAATGTCCTCACTACCCTGCTGAACGAAATGGACGGCTTCAACTCTCTCAAAGACGTGCTCATCCTCGCGGCTACGAATCGTCCCGACGTGCTCGATCCCGCACTCATGCGACCCGGTCGCTTCGACTCGCACGTCTACCTCGGCCCTCCGAACGCCACGGCGCGATTAGAAATTTTCAAAATCGCATTGAGAGAGATTCCGTTGGCGAAGGATGTGGATTTCGAGGAGTTGGTGAGCAAGACGGAAGGATACAGTGGTGCCGAAATTGTGAAGATTTGCGATGCTGCGAAGTTTGCGGCGGTGAGGAGGAGGCTGAGGAACGAAGATGGAGAGGTGGAGGAAGTAATTACAAAGGAGGATGTGGAGGCTGGGAGGAAGAGCACGAAGAGGCTGATTACGGAGGAGATGGTGGAGGGATATCGAGCTTTTGGTGCGAGGGGCGAGGAATGATCGACAGAGTCCATCGGGCGTGGCGGAACGTCGTCAATGATCAGAGCAGCTGACTGCATTTCGGATCTGCCAAAAATGAGACAAGATTGACGCAGTGGCTGCGTGCGTGACATGGTCCAATACATCCACCCAAGAGACTGCCTTTCACTTCTTAATCGGCGCCGCCTTGGTGAAGAAACTACTCATCTTCTTCATCCCACTGACATCCGCCTTTCCTAGCCTCCGCATCCCCACACTCTTCTCCTTCTCCACTTTCTTCTTCCGCTCCCTCTCTTCCTCCTCTTTCCTCCGCTTGGCATCACTCTTGCCGTACGCCTCTTCATCGTCGTCTCCTAAAGGCCGTTTGCGGGATATGTTGTTGCTTAAAGAGCGGAGGGCTGCCGCTTCTTTTTTGAGGTTGGCTAAATGTGCGAGGTGCGTTTCGAGAGGGCTGAAGGAGATGTGAGGCGTGAAGTGGGGTTGAAGGAGCGTGGCAACTGGGGGTGGGAGGTAGCAAGTCCGGAGGAAGTCGAGCGCTACGCGGAGGCGGAGGAGGGAGAGGATTTCCGATGAAGGTGAGTCCGATGCAGTCGCTGCAGGTAGTTGCGCAGAAGATGCCGTCTCAGCCTCCGCGGCCTCGTTCGCTTCACATCCCGGCGTTGCCTCTTCCTCGTCACGACCACGATCCGCAATGCTGACACCCTGACCCTCTCTTCTCTCGCCCAAGACTGGAACGTCCAATACGCCCTTCACGAAACGATCCTCCAAACTCCTCGGCAATCCTCCCTCTCCATCCACCATTCCTCTTGCCTTTTCTACCAATACGCCCGCCAATTTGTCCCTGCTGAATGCGTACATCTTGTCTCCATCGCCCATGTCCATCCCATCCGACACGGCTGCTATTCGCGCTTCTAGGATCCGTGTGAGCTTAGGAGATTCGGAGATCAGGGATGTGAGATGTGGAGAGGATGTCGTGAGGAGAGAGATGTAGTCTGATGGAGCGAGATATTCCTTTGCTGATGGGTTCGTTTGCGACGAGGCTGCGAGGTGTGGCAGGAGAAGGAACAACGGGTCGAGAGGTGTTGCCAGGAGGAGGCTCGGGGTGGAAATGATGTAGCCGTCGTCCTCTGTAGACTCATCCTGCTGTTTGTCCGGATGAGAAGCTTGCGACTGTTGCTGGCTGTCGACTCTCGAGTCTGGCTCTTGCTGTTGTGGTGCCTCATCCTCCTGGTCCTCTTCGACTCCTCTTGACGCAACTATCCAACTTCTGCAGGCCTCGCTCTTCGATCCTCCCACTTTGACCAATTCAAAGAACCCTTTCTTTGGACACACAAAGTACCGGCTCGTTCCCTTCCCAGTCGCTGGGTTCTCCAGGCTGACGATCCTCGCTTCTGGGGAAGCATCTTTCGGTAATACGCATAGTAACGGCGGATTGTCTTCGCTCGGAGGCAAGGTCTTTAATGTTGTAGACGTCTTCGTGACCGGGTCGGACTTTTTGGTTTTGCTGGTGGAGGGTTTTGCTCGCGTTTTGGGAGGCATTGTAGGGGATGTCGAGTAAGTTGTTGTATAAGATGTCGAATCTGAAATAATTGGAGGATTTGTACGCTCGATATGCTCTGATACGGTACTCGACTGTTGCCGTGATATGTGTTGCAAACGTCTCGGATGGGCAATGGAAGTGAGGTGGAGATGGTGGCCTAAATCGACAAG
>AFIY01000601.1:0-39033 GCA_000223825.2 Zymoseptoria passerinii SP63
TTGTTGTTGTTGTTGTTGTTGGTTGGTTTGCGTCGAGGCGGGAGAGGAGGGACCGGGTGATGAGGATTATGGGGGTGGTGATGAGGGCGATGCCGGAGAGGATGAAGGTGGCGATGAAGGTGGCGTTGAAGAGCCCTTTGGTGAGGGCGGAGAGGAGATGATGTCGGCAGGTGGGGGTGGTGAGGCAGTTGTAGAGTTCGAGGGGGATATTGGGCATAATGTCTGTCGTTGGCTTGAGATGGTGCTCCCGGATGGTGCTCCCGGAGTTTTGAGGGAAGAAGTCAAGATTTTGATCAATTCCACACTCGACGCAGCTCGGTCTCGTTCATGTCCCCCCCGTCCATGATTTGATCTGACCTTGGACATATATCCGCTTACTCAGCATTGTCAAGCTTCAAAGTCCCTGTCGTCGTCATTCGGACTCGAAGCTCCACGAAGAAACAACATCCCTTCGTAATAATAATCTCTCCCATTACAAACAACACCACCACCACCACCAACACCACCCATAATGTATTCCCGCCCAGCACTATCAGCGGTATATCCACCCCTCCTACCACATCCCTCCAGCCCTCTGACTAATTCAACCACCCAGCTCTCCGCCCTCCGCCCACGCCGCAACCCGCTCCTCTCCCCCCGCTTCGCCTCCCTCCAAAAATCCTTCCTCTCCACCGAAACCCGGCAAGCCATCGACAAAGCCGTCGCCTCGGCGCCCGTGGTCCTCTTTATGAAGGGCACACCCGAGACCCCCCAGTGCGGATTCAGTCGCGCGAGCATACAGTTGTTGGGATTGCAGGGCGTGGATCCGGCCAAGTTTACGGCGTTTAATGTGTTGGAGGATGAGGAGTTGAGGGCTGGTGAGTTTTGGATATCTTGATGTGAAGTGATGTGATGTGATTGGGCTGATTTGTGGGGTGTGTCGTACTGCAGGTATCAAGGAGTACTCGGAGTGGCCTACGATTCCGCAGTTGTATGTGGAAAAGGAGTTTGTCGGGGGGACGGATATCATGATGTCGATGCATCAGGATGGTTCATTGGCGAGTCTGTTGGAGTCAAAGGGGGTATTGGCGGCGGTGGAGGGGGAGGGGAGTGGCAGTTCTTGAGGATGTTGATGAGGAGGAGGATGTACCAATATATATATATGGGAGGAGGGACGAAGAATGTCCATCAAGAGAGGAGGTGTGAGAACAACAGCGCAAAGATCACATGGAGAAGTACAGGTGGACTCGATGGGGGGTGGAAATGTTGCCGTCGTATTGTATTGTATTGACATGTACATGTCAGAGACGAGATATTGAGGTCGTTATTATGTGGTGTGGCTGAATGTGGTGTGGTGTGGTGGGTAAAGAGGTGAAAATGGTAAACATTCTGCATGAAGATGGCTCCTTCCTGTAGTTCTATGCGTAAGTGTAAGTGGGCCGGACAAGTCCCGTTCATCTCATTTTCATCTTTTCATCTTCATCTTCATCGACATCTTCATCTTCATTGTGAACAAGACGACAATATCACGCACTTCCAAAAGCCCCCAAGACTCGTCGTTCGTCGACATGGCACAAGTCCAGCTTCCGCCTCACACTCACCAACGTGTCCGCCGATACGCCGACTCCCACTCTCCCGGCAAAGAGAACATTCCACCGACATGGGCGAAGAGTACACCGCACTCCAGCATCAAGAAACATCACCACCACGACCACCACGACCACCGCAAAGACCGGAAAGACCGGAAAGACCGCACCGCTCGAGAGGTCCTCGCACCCCTACCCGCCGGCATCCTCAAGTCCGCCGTCGCCAAACAAGGCTTCTTCCAGCAATTCGGGAAGAACATCCGCCGTCAGAACTCGTCAGATGATCCTCTCCGTGTTCGACCGGGCTTCTTCGCGAAATACCGACAAGATGAAGTACAAGAGCAGTCGCTGGACATGGGCTTCTCCGGTGAGTCGTCACAATCCCTTCACCTTTACATTTCCACATCATCCAACCCCACTAACCCCCTCCTCACAGAAGCAGCCCACACCTACTGCAAATCCGCCGCCTCTCACCTCGAACAGCGTCAGGCCGATCACGCTCAATCCCTCACCACCCTCCGAACCGGCCTCGACATCAACAACAACCCAATCCCACCCCGCCCGGGAGTCCCCACCCCCGCCGACTTCGACGCCCTAACCTCACAACGGTCCCTCCTCGACCGCGACATCGTCGAAGAACTCGTCCACGTGAAATTCTGCCGTCCCGACGGGGTCTCCCCCTCAGTCCGACCCCTCCGCCTCGGAACCACGCTCGAAGTCCTGCGCAAGCGAAAGGACGAAAAGCAAGCCCGTAACGCGGAGTTGGAAAGCGAGCTGAGGGCCGTGAAGGTGGAGATGGAGAGGTTGGTGAGGGAGATTGAGGGGGATTGTGAGGTGACGAGGGAGGCGGAGGGGGCGTTTCGGAGGGAGATGGAGGGGTTTGGAAAGGAGGGGGAGGAGTGTGAGAGGAAGGCGAAGAGGGGGATGAGGGAGGTGAAGAGGGAAGAGGACGAGGTTGTGGAGCGGTTTAATCGAAAGGTGGAGGAGTTGTTTTTGATGGCGAGTGCGGTGAGAAGTTGAAAGATGCCGATGAGATGAGAGTGTTTGTGTGTGTGAGAGAGAGAGAGAGAGCGGCAGCTATCACGTCCGCCGGGCTGATGATGGTGAACGAAGTATGGGCTAATGAACGACATGATATGATTAACGGCAGCATGTATAGAAGCATTCGGTCGGGAAATCACGTTCGTCCGTGCAAGATAACTCAATGTATGCGCTCTCTCGAACCCAATTCCAGCGATATTGGCAAATGAGAGGAATCAGTGATCAAAGACGAGAACCTTCCATATACCTTATCCCGCGCCCATTCTCATTCATCGTGTGAAGGACGACCTCGCAGGTAGAAAAGGCCATGAGCAGCTTTGCTCGCTCCCACGCTACAGTGTGTAGGTAGCCCCTTATCCCTCGCAATCTAGCTAGCATATACCAGGTCGCTCTCGGAGTCGCAGGTCGGAAGGCAGGCAGACAGACAGGCAGATCATCACCACCAGCGGGAAGCAGTCCATAGTTTGCAACGCGCCGCCCATGGCAGCGAACACGACCTCTCAGTCTACTCTCGACGAGATATCGTCTCGACTCCGTGCGTCGGTCAAAAGGGCTCGTCATGTCTCGTCTCATCTCGAGCTTGAGGACGTTCTGCCGCCAATTTCGATCGGAGGCCGTGTGGGTGCTGCTTCCCTCCTCCCCTTTTCGCGTGACTTGAGTAGTCAGAGCAGCCGAGACATCCGTCGAATCTACCAGCTCTCTCCCACATCTTCAACCCGCACCTTTACTTTGCCTTATCCCCATCCCCGTCCCCGTCACCATTCGCGTCCGCATCCCCGTCTCCTCCGTCTCCGTCTCCGTCTCCCTCCTGCATCGCCCCCCAAGCCATTTGCTGTCCCTCCAACAGTCCCGTGTAATACCCCGCGTAATACCACGACATCATCAAATTTTTCATGTGGACTTCTTGGCCTAACACAACAATTCAACAAGTCAGCACAAACACATCCAACACATGCACAGGGGGAAGAGAGAGAGAGAGAAAAAATCAACAGCAACAACAAAAACAACAAAACGAAATCAAAATAAGACCGCCTCAACTCACCCCCACCAATCCCACACCCACTAAACACCTCCTTCGGCACACTCAACCCCGCCGCCACGCCTCCTCCTCCTCCTCCTCTCAATGCAGCAGGTGTAGCAGGAAACTTCCCCGCCGCTCCACCCTTCTCACGCAGATTCCCCGGGGCAGTCGCAGCAGACGCAGTAGAAGTATGAACCCCCTCGTGATCGACGAAGTTGAGGGGCACATGTGCGGCGTTGTCCACGTCGGAGATGTTGACCGTGGCGCTGGGTTCGAGGTGTTTGTCGTTTTCTTGAGGGGATGAGGGGGAGACTTTCTGGCCGAGGGAGGCGAGGGAGTGGTATTTCTTCGAGTGGGGAAGGGGGGATGTTTGTTAGTTGGGAGGGGGTTCGATATGATGGGTTTGGGAGGGAGGGGGAGCGGTTACTTGGTATTCGGCGTAGGCGTCGTTCCAGGATGTGAGGAGGGCGGTGTCGTCCCAGTCGGGGTCTGAGGTTGATTCCGCCATTCTTTTGGGGTTTTGTGATGGATTCGATGGAGGTTGAGAGATGTTGTATGTTCAAGTTCAATGAAAGACAAACCAGTTGCATATGATATGTCGGGTAAACTCCGGACGAACCCTGATAGAATAATCCTGACCGGACCTTTGACCTCCGCATTAATTTTTTGGAAAGTCTTCGTCTTCTTGACACACGACACCAACTTTTCAATCCACACAACCATGTCGACCGAAACCAAAGTCACCAAGAAGCGCAAGTCCGGCGACCATGTCGTCCCTCCGACGAAGAAAGTCAAAGTAGCGACGGCCACGACCCGCACCACTCGCTCCGCCGATGCACCACCACCACCACCCCCCGCTGAAGCACCCGCACCTCTGAAGTCCGCACTGAAGAAGAAGAAGGACACCACGAAGAAGGAGGCCGCCACCAAGAAGGTTGAAGAGAAACCCGTCCAGGCAAAGAAAGAGAAGAAAACCGCCGCCGCCGTTGCAGCAAAGGACATCATCTCCGACGACGAAGAAGCCGGCACGGCCTTGACAACCGCCCAAACAGACGCCATCTTCGCCGGCTTCACCGACAGCGAAGACGAAGAAGCCGCCGAGGCCGACACCATCAACATCGACACCGACGCCATCGAAATCGCCAAGCTCCCCAAAGCCCCCAAACCCAAAGCCACCTCCACCTCCACCACCACCTCCTCCGCCGACCCCGAATCCTCCCCGGGCGTAGTGTACATCTCGCGCATCCCCCACGGTTTCTACGAACCCCAAATGACGGCCTACTTTTCCCAATTCGGACCCATCACGGCCCTCCACCTGGCTCGCAACCGCAAATCCGCAAATCCGGAAAATCGCAGCACTTCGCCTTCATCCAATTCGAATCCGCGTCCGTGGCGGACATCGTCGCGCGGACGATGGATAAATACCTCTTGTTCGGACACTTGTTGCAGGCGCGGACGATTCCCATGGATCAGGTCAAGGAGGGACTATTCGGGAAGGGAGGGGTGAAGAAGGGGGGAAAGGTGAGGCCGAGGAATCGGATTGAAGGGGGGTTGTTGAAACGGGGCGCGGAGAGGGAGAGGTGGGGGAAGAGGGTGGGGAAGGAGGAGAAGAGACGGGCGGCGAAGGGGAGGATGTTGGAGGCGTTGGGGTATGAGTTTGATATGCCCGGGGTGAAGGGCGTGGAGGGGGTGCCTGTGCAGCAGCAGGAGGTTGTTGAGGAGGGGAAGGGGGTTGTGGATCCGACAGAGGTGATTGTGGATGAGGTGGAGGAGAAGAAGATTGAGGAGGTGATTGAGGAGGGGAAGAAGGGTGGGAAGTCTAAGGAGAAGAGGAAGGCGAAGGGTGGGGTTGATGATGTTGAGGTTGCTGCGGTGGCGCCGAAGAAGAAGAAGGCAAAGAAGGCCAAGGTCGCTGTGTGAGGTGTGTTGACACATGGGATGTTTGGGACGGTTGAAAAGCTTTCGTGCTGCTTGTGCTATGCTTCCTCTTTTCTTGCCGGTTGCGGCAGTAGTTTGTGTACTCAAGACAGCCTGAACGAAGACCGAACGAAGACCAAACATGGACCAGGTTGAAGATTGCGCATTGCACGTCAATTCATTCGACTGTTCATTTTCATGCTGCAATATAATCGTCTGTATCTATACACAAACTGGAAGTCCCATCACACCTGTCGATCTCGTATCATCGTCTGCTCATCCGATAATCTCATACTGTTGCGCCGCCGCTATGCATAAAACCACTCGTCAACCGACCCACCCGCCCGCCGTCTCGCTGCTCCCCTCATGAGTCTTCTATTCGCCCATCCCCCAGCAGCCGTCGACCCATCCCACACCCTTCCCCGCCATCCCCTCACTTACAATTCAACACCGCACTAGGCACCAACCCCGCCTCCTTGACCGTCAAATTGAAATCCTCATACCCAAACCTCTTCCTCGGAAACGTGCTCTCAAACGCCGCGGGCTTCGTCCCCGTCTCAGTCCCCACCGCCTCCGCCACCTCAAACAACGTCGTATCCGCCGCGAACGTCTTAGTCACGGGTCCACTCGCCGTCATCAACTTCAACCTCGCCTCCGTATGACTCGCCTTGGACGCCGCCGCCGTCGTCGTCGCCGCGAGACCCGCGGGAGCAGCCTGCGGCGCACCGGGGTTGTAAGCATCGGGGTTCTCGCGCATGGATTTTTCCTGCTCGAGTTTCGCTTTCCGCGCGGCTTTGTCCGCTTCGATTTTATCCTTGATGCGCTTCTTCGCGGCGAGGTCGTCGAGCTTCTCCCGTTTCTTCGCCGCGGCTTCTTTGATCTGTTCTTTGCGTTGGAGTTGTTCTTTGGCGTCGTCGTGTTCTTTGGTGTGTTTGCGGCGGATTTCTTCGTTGCGCTTGTTGGCGAGTTTGTCCTCGTTCGCTTGGCCTGCGCGTTTCTCTGCTAGTTTCTGTCGGAGTTCTTCGAGGCGCTGTTTCTTCTCCTCTTCGGTGAGCGGGGCGATTTCTTCGGTGGATTCGGCAAAGTCGACGTGGCCGGACTTTTCGGCGTGGAATTGGGCCTGGGCCATGCTGCGGAACTTTTTGCCGCATTCGTTGCAGAGCATGCTGGCGGCTTTCTCGCCGGCGGATAGCGCAGGTGCGCCGGCTTCGTCTTCGTAGCCGGCGTCGTCGGCCTGCATTTCGGAGAGGGATTTGTTGGCGTTTTTGTCTAGCCAGTCGATGGCGCCGGTCAGGTTGCCGCCTTTCTTGAGGGCGATTTCGGATTTGCTGCGGTCGAAACCCATGTCGACGAGGTTCTCGAGGTCGCCGGCCATGATGAGAGGATGGTGGAGTGGTAGTGGCGGTGATGAGGTATGCTGAGTATAGGTGGTGGTGGTGGTGATGGTGGTGATGGTGAAAGTGGTGGCGGAGATGGTTTGAAGAGTTCAATGTTCGTGAATTGCAAGCAAACAGCTCGCGCGCGGCTCAATCAATCAAATGTGGGGTGACGTCGATGCTCGGGCTGCGCTATTCTATGAACCGGGCAGGGTCAGTCAGAACTACTAGTACTACTAGTAGCTTCAGGATTCCGCTACGTCGTCCGTCTCCTGCCAACTCCATTTCACCACCCGCCTTGTTGTCATCCACCACCCTACATCCACCTCACCGTCGACCTCCACTCCGCTGTCCCCTTCACGTCCACTGTCAAATTTACCACCACCACATCACCGCCGCCGCAATGTCTGTGGTAAGTGCGCCGATGACGAAACCAGCCATCTTCCTGCCTAGAAGATGCATGAAGAGCATGCTGACAAGTGTATACAGGACCTCCATCCACCTGAGCTCGGCTTTCGACGTATGCATCTTCCGCGCAATCCTCCACGCATTCCACAACGACTGACAAGGTCCACCATGCAGGCCCATTCACGCACGAAGTCAGCCAAGTCTTGCGCCTCCACAACCCCAACTCGGAACCAGTCGCGTTCAAGGTCAAGACCACTGCGCCCAAGCAGTATGTAACCCACGAACGTGAGTACAAGCGTTGTATCCACTGACACGCCCAACAGATACTGCGTGAGGCCCAACTCCGGCCGCATCGAACCCAACAGCGATATCGAAGTCCAAGTCCTCCTTCAGGCGATGAAAGAGGACCCTCCAGCAGACGCTCGATGCCGCGACAAGTTCCTCGTTCAGTCCGTCGCCATTAGTGCCGCCGCCGCCGAAGGAACGTCCAACGTGGCGCAGATCTGGTCGAACATCGAACAAACCTCGAAATCCTCCATCCAGGAGAAGAAGATCCGTGTCAGCTTCCTCCCCGCTGATGGCTCGAATCCAGCCGCCAATGGCCTCGCTTCCTCCCACCACGAAGACGACAGCCCGCCCCACTACTCCTCTCCACCTCCATCCCAGCCTCTCGGCGCGCTCAGCACGCCGCAAAAGCAGACGACCGACTCGGCTGCCCGCAGTCCCGAAGCTCCGACCACCGCAAAATCCACCATCGTCAACACCGTTGCAAATGTCACCGGGTACTCGCAGAAAGAGATGGAGCAGCAGCTGGAGGAAGCCAAGGCGACCATCTCGCGCCTGCAGCAACAAGCTACGGATGGTCTGAGGCAGAGGAAAACGGGCGTCAGTGGAAGCACGGATACAGCAAAGGGTCCTGCAAGTCTGCAGACCGCCACTCCGCCAGGTGGTGTCTCGGTGCAGATTGTGGCTCTGCTGTGCTTTGTGAGCTTTATGATTGCATACCTGTTCTTCTAGACGAGAGAATCTGCAGTTGAGTAGACGGACTCAGTGGTTGAAGAAGCAAATTCGGAAACGAAGTGTGGACAGCAAATGCAAAGGCATGGTGTGATTGGCATAATCCAAGGCAAAAGTAATGCCTTGTGCCTGCCGATAGACAAGGGATCAATGGCGGATGCGCTCGTGTTGCTGCAATAAAGACGAGGGAGGAAGGCGTGCGTGCGTGCATCGATGCGCCGAAGCGATCTTGAGTTTCTTGCGTTTAATAGCCGAATGAGAAAGCCTGTACGATCGGACAACATGGTGCATCACTTGCACGACCATTCGTATTGTCAAGAAGGTTTGGAGAGATGTGGATCACAGCTCTGCGGTCCGCTGCCTCGACTTGTCGTTGAAGGAAGTGAGTCGATGTTTCCGCCCAGGACGGTTCGCTGACGTGTGTTACATCAGCTTCAGCTACACGACTCCGGATCATGACAACGTCGTCGGTCTTCCACCACACCCTTCTGAGTTGTCGCCGATAGGGAAAGAAACCTTTCGCTAGTCCAAGCCGTGTGCGAGCTCCGGCATGCTTCGATATATCCTCCAGCGAACACCACTCTCGCAATGTCCTTTGCATCTCCAGTGAGACTTCCTATTCGCTGCATTGACGATTGTTGTTGTCGTCGCTTTGCACGGCGGTTGGCACGAATGTTGCACGCGATTCTACGACATGTGAGGAGGGTTCATTCTTACCAGTATCCGGTACCAGCGCGGTTATTGGTGCAATGTTGTTCGCTTCACGCGCAGTATTTGTCGGCGTGTTCGAGACAAGACTCAAATCAGCAATTTTTTGAGTCTCTTGAAGGTTACGAGCGGAAGAGCAAGCCGTACTGCGACCAAAGGCGTGATGGGGCCGATCAAGATGGCCGCGAGGAAGGTGGTGAGTTTCATGTCGAGTGGTGAGGGTGAGATGCCGTCTCCCGGAGTTCGTCGGAAGGGAAAGTCGAAGGAGAACGATCCTGGATGTGTCTGGCAGTGCCTTTTGACTTCGTGCTGATGGAGGAGGAGGATCTGTCGGCAACTTCCCAGGGAAGGACAATGCAGGCGCGGTACACAGTGTTCAGAATTATCGATATGCTTTGGTACGTATGGCATGCCAAAAGGAAGGAGTGGGAAGAGTTTGCAGAGATGTATATCGGCACGCACCAGTCCTCATGGATAATTAATCTTCGCAGCATGGCCGACAGCTGCAAAGATGTCCTTATACGGTCGCGAACATACAATCCAAGGCAGGGTTTTAGATCCTCCACAACATACTGTGGCATGCCACCCAGTGACGACTTCGTCACATCTGGTTGGCGATGAACATGCTGTTCTCGAGCGCCACATGGGTCGAGGACGCCCGTAGGTTCTCAGGCCTCATAATCTCCTCAAAAAGTGCACCCGCGATGCTCGTCGTACCTGAAATCGGTCAGAGCGGGTCTTCTGCGAGAGCTGTAGCGCTACATCCAAACGGCAGAACGAAAGCCTGTCGGAGCTGACGTCTGAGTCCAGGCAGATGACCACCTCTGCGTCGACTGAGCTCTCCAAGAATCCCGGACCCGAGAGCTTCTGCCTGCTCGGACTACTATCTTATACATACCCCGTGCGCATTTCAATTTTGAATGGCTGTATGCACATTGTTAGCATGAGTGATTGACAGAGCATCGAGTACGAGCGGGATCTCTTGCGGCTTGGGAAGATCTCAAGCAGCGTGGATCTGCCCATGGTCGGGATGAGACGGCATTACTCGAAGAGAAAGGAGACGAGCCGCGTGTCGAGGCTCAGGAGCATCGTCTAGAGCTTGGCTTGCGAGAAACGAACGATCGGTGGGTGTGCTCACACTACCAGGCCCGAGAGATGTGAGAGAGCATTGATTGATGAATTGGCTGCCTTGGTAGTTCCGGCAGCGTGCGCGGAACACTCTTCCCAAGCACGCAGTTCGGAGATCCCTTGCCTGCATCTGCTAACGCCCCACGCTTTGTTGAAAAGCCACTTCTTTGTTGCTGGACGAATTCAACAGCAATCGTCAAGCCCCCACAGCTACGTACGCGAGTAGACAACTTTCGAAGCTGACATGCACTAGGCAATAGACAATAATCCCCAAGGCTGCTTTGCCATGACCGAACAAAGACGACAATGATGGTGATAACCCGTCCCGGACACATCTTCTATGGCGCCGGACATGCATTGTACTTCTCGTATCCGGATTCGATCTGACAGGTATGAAACTTGGCGCCGCAATAATTCAACGCCGTGTCCCACTGCTTTTCATTCTAGATGGAGAGTAAGCAAGTCGGGCAGATGCGAACTCGGTGAATACCAAAGACTTTACCTTCTCGGTAGGCTTGGGACCAAAGTTGATTACAATATTGCTATAGCACCTCGAGAAGTCTTCGTCGCATTCCTTCACTATACCATAATGGACAGCGTCCCGTGGGACAATCACGGGCGTCTCAATTCCCTCTGGCAAGTCGTTGAATTCATTCCATCGCGCTTCAATCTGGTGCAGCCTCTTCTTCAGGGCGAATCCCGGGTCCCCCGGATCCGGTTGATTCTCCGCGTATTCGGTTGTTCTTATCCAGACATCGATACAGGTGCCGATACATGGAAGACGAACTCCCTCCGTTTTCTGTAGACCTTTGTTAAGCCCATACAAGGTAGTTGTCAATCGATATGAAGGGTACGAACGAAGGCCTGGCATCGAGCCATGCATCCCAGATAGAAAGCAGTACACGCGAGCCATAAGAGCGGGTCTAGACGCTTCTCCAACTCATGGTCAGGAGCGTTGATGACAGCGACGTCGGCGGCTCGCTTCTCCAACTCTTGGCCGGGAGTTCTGACGACGACGACGGCGGTGGCAGCGGCAAGGCCGATGAAGAGGACGGCTGCGAACAAGCGCATGATTGTGGTCGACACATGTGTGAGTTTGAGTCGGACTGTCAAAGGGCAGGCTGGATTGTACTTTTCAAAAGGAATAACAGGGCGCACAGCAACCTTGGTGCATATCGATTCATTGAAAGGTGTCGATGGCTCAAAGGCCAAGGCGCGCTTGCTCCAAGATGAGGCGACGTTGCTCACGGATGGACCATGGAGTCTTGGAGCGTGGCTGGGTTAACGGACGAGGGGAGCTCAACATAGGTGCCGTTAGTATTTGGAGAGTCGTCGAGGCGTTCGAGGAAAAAGTAACGACGACGATCGCAGGGATGGACCATAAAGTCTCGAAGCTCGCCCATGCGACTAGACAAGAGGGGTTCGACGACTTCGAGAGAGGTGAACACTGTATAGTGCGAGGGTCTGGACGAAAAGGCCAGCAGGGACGGCAAGGGCAGGAAGCTTTGTGCCGGGCTGGTTGGTGTCGAACGTAACCTGGAAAAAATTGGCGATCCCTTGAGGTTGTTTGGACTCCCATGCTGCGTGTATCGTGGAGAGATGCCCCTTTGAGATCGATTGCTGCAGGGGTTGGGAACGGCAGATCTTGAACGTCTGATAATGAGCACCGTCTCGAACTTTGTCAGGAAAGATTGGTAGAGCGAAAGAAGACAGCCACGAGATTACAGGAGTCAATTGCGACTAATTCTCATGCGAAGCCGACTTGTGAAAGCAAAAGGTTGCGGAACTTGCGGCAGTGTTGTGTGCTCCAAGTGCAGATTGCAGGATATGGCAGAGAAAGGTTGCCTGCAGTTCGAAGTCTGCGTTTCTGCTTCTGGGTATCAGTTAGGACTGGATTTGTGGCGAAGAATTGATCGGTTGAAAGGTGGCCTGCACAGCTCCTCGGAGGATGTCGAGGTTGAAACTCCTTCGCGCTAAAGAGAACTGAACATTATATATGAGCACAGGCAGCCAGTTCCTTTCGCGCTCAAGATACGAGAGTTGGCAGATACCTGCACGTCATCAAGACAAAATGGAGACGTGTGGTAGTAGCTGTAACGCTTACAAATTTCGATTGCGTCCAAAGAAAGATGTTTGTGAAACATGGAGGTTGTGGTGGAAATGACTATTCCTGGTCTGCAGGCTACGATAAAGCGGCGAGTGAAAGCGGTGGTTGAATTTGAGCACCAATGCAACGATTGTTTCGAGTGATTATGAGAGGCCAACCGATCGAAGAGCTCCTCATCTGATGTGAGAGAGTACCAAATGGACGCCAACGACTTTAGTCGCGATCATTGAATCGGCAGTAGCAGGTGTGCACGTCTCTCTGGCTTCGCGAAAGTCAGAACATGTCTGGCGTTGGACAACACGAGTACGAAAGAGGCATCTACAACATACCAATAGCCGGTAGGACTAGAGCACAGCACTTTGCATTCGTCGTCATTGGAGCACGTGGGTACGTTCTGTGTAAGAAAGTCTTGCATTAGCAGTGGCGCCGGACCATGCGGAAAAGAGAGGTAATCGTACTGCGACAGACGGGGCGACCAATACCATGAAGATGGTAGCGATCAGAGCGTTGAATTTCATCTTGACGGGACTCGGTTTGATGCTTTGTTTGGTTGGAGTGTATTGGATGGAGCGAGGTTGGTCTCAAATTCTTCGGCTGAGGGCAGCCTACTTTAATGTTGTTCGCGATGGCCGGGACGAGTCGGAAATTGCGCAAGGAATATCCATCGACGTGGCATCCTTGCGGAAGCGCCGGCGTGATAGAACTACCGAGCACATGTCATCGCACCGGCTGTGCTGGCTATTCCATTATTAGCAGACAAAGTGTTCAACAACCTCGAAGACGAAGAAATGAGCCAACCTTTTCCCTGAACGTGATTTTCTGTGATTTACGAAAATCACGCTAGCAAGCGTTGCGCTTTAGTGAGGGGCGATTGGGGTGGAAGCCTGTAGCCAGAGCGTAGCCCCCGGACTGCGGAGCGGTGGTGGTCTAAGCAGCGGCCATTCGGAGTGTTCAGACTCATAGTACGAAGAGTTTGCAACACCGAGGAGAACGATTGCCGCACTTCCGAGCTGGTGGGCAACTGATTGAAATGAAGTGGGAGATGCGCGTCTCAGAAGATCTAGGGATTCTGGAGTAAATTCGAAAGAACACAGACCCTCGTACAGCGCACGGGCATCAGTCCCTTTCCGAAGCCGACGCCGCTGTCGAAAGATTTAGACCGAGCAAGGGTTTTCCCTTCCAGTAGTCTCAGAGCACGTTAATACCGAAGGATTCCAGACAAGTGCGCAACGAGAATGTCTTTCAATGCTCGACGAAAAAGATAGCGGTGAATTCGGGCGGGAAAGCGCGTGCCTTTCTCAATCTCGTCTCGAAGTCCCCAATCCGAATCAATCCTGCCCTTGACGCTATTTTTTTGCGGCCTCAGCAGCCTTCTTCGCCTCAGCTAAAAGACAGTCAGCACTCTACCTTTATCACCAAGACCACTCCAGCAGAGGGAGAAGAATTCTCAAAACTCACCCGCCTGCTGCTTCGCCCTCATAATCGCCGCCACATCGTCCTTGTTGCGCATCATCTCCGGGCCAGATAGGGTATTCTTGGACTTCTCGCCGGCCTGCTTGGCGAGGTTCTTTTCGCGGGCCTTGTCGCGCTGGTTGCCACGAGCCATTTCTGGAAATTTATTTTGGGTAAAGGTCGAGGTTTGGTGAAAGCGGAGGGAGTTGTTGCCGCGACGGTGCGATTACGATATCTCCTTTCGTGTGAATGCCGCAGTCGGTGGATCGGGGCTGGTCGAACGGAGTCTTGTTGCGGTGAGCGTCGGTGAGAGGAAGGAGGTGAGGTGCAATCATTTTTGGAGATCGACCGGTGGCGTTTTCCAGCGAAAAGAATGCCACGTGGCGGCTTGTGGTCCAAGCGTCGCCCGATGCGGAGTTCTGGATCTCGATAGACGGAAAGCAGACGACACCGGGCTTCGTGCAGTGCCTGGGGACAAGTCACACGAGAAGAGCAGTTCACTGAACTTTTCCAGCATGCTTTGACGCATTGTCTGCGTTGTCTAGTTTCGTCACGGAGTATCTACGTCTCTGCGTCCGAGACCTTGCTTTTATGCAGCGCGTGATCATCGACGATAAACACGTTGCCTCTTCCTTCAACCCATCTGTCCTGCCGTAAGTTCGTCATAAGCATTATCGCTTCAACCCTCTGTGGTATCCATCCTCTCTGCCGCCCTGGCCGCCTTCGTCTCCCTCTTCCACACCTCAATCTTCTCCCTCAATTCAACATTGTCCACCACCTCCTCAATCTTCAACGGCGCACGATTGAACGGATCCGTGGGGTCGCTAAGTAAGTGGCTGCGAATCGTCGCGCGGTCAATTGTCTCCTTACTAACGGGCAGAATGACCGGATCCGTCATCAGCGTCGCCATGAGTGGGTCGAGGAAGTCGTCAGGAATGTCGCCAAGGTCTTCTTCTTCCTGGTCGTCGATGGCTTTGGCTTCTGCAGCATCGTGGCCGAGCTTCTGCCATATCCGCAACTCGTCCGGTGATTTGAGAGCCCGCGTCGTCATGATCTCAGTAGCTTTGGCAAAGTTTTCAGGGGAGTAAGAGCGTGCGTCTCGAGCGATGGCTTCGATGAAGTTTGGCTTCGCGGCGAGGTTGGTGTAGACGGAGATGATGTCGGAGAGGAGAGCTTTGGGATTGAAGCCGTATTCTGTCGGGTTCTCAACCTTGAGGTTGCTGGACTTCGGGCCGACCATGAGAGCGAGGTTGTAGTCCAACATGTCGGCAAGACGGGTGACAATCTCCTTCATCGTGAAGGACTCTGCGAGGGTTTCGGTAAAGAGAATGAGTGTCTCCATCGTCTCGCGGGTGAGGCCCATATAGCTTTTGGCACGACCTTTGTGGTCTTCCAGCATTTCTTGCTTTGCTTTGCGTTCTTCTTCAGACAGTCCTTGCATGTAGGCTGCGTCTCCAATTTCCTTGCTGAGGTCATGAATCTGGATGAAACTGCTCAAACTCTCGTCCAGGACGAAAGTGGCGTCGTTCACCAGCATGTTGACGAACTGCACGAAAAAGTTTGTGTTGACTCGCGCTTCCTTGGCGAGATTCTCCCGGTACTGCGTGTTGACCCAAATGCGCTTGATGACCTGGAAGATTTCGTATCGGATGTTGAACTTGTCGTAGAACTGTGTGTGTGTTCCGGTACTCTCGGCTTCGATGTAGAACTTCATCAGAGCATGCAAGAGATGCTTGTTGGCGAATCCCGAGCCGATGAGGAGATCACCGAGCACTCCCCGAGAAGCGTTGCCATACGGCATGATTCCGTAGTAGAGAATCGTGACGAGGCCAGACTTGACTCCAGGGTTCTTGACGTACTCGCTGTTGCGCAGGAATGTAACGCATATCTGCACAATCTCGTCGCATTGCTGCGGAGTGAGAATTTTGGGAATGTTCTGCGTGATGAACTTGAAGTTTTCCACAATGTCTTCCAGGAAGTACTCAGGCAGGCATTTGACGACTTCAGGTTGCTCCACCGGCAGTGGCAGATGCAGCTTCTCCTTAGGAAGGTTTTGCTGCGATGCCAGGCGAAGCAGCCAAACGATCACGTACCGCATGAATTGCATCGATCGAGACTGGCTGACGTCGTCCATCAAGACACCATATGTAGCGTGGATTGTACTCCAGGAGTTGTCAATTCGTCGCTTGATCTTTTTGAGCTCCTCCTCAAATCTTGCCAGGTACCGAGGGTCCTGTGTCCATCTATCAGTATGCAGAGTTAGTGGGGTCTTGGGGAGAGATACGAACATTGATGTACTTGTGACGCTCCGCCTCAAATTGTTCTTGATCTTTCTCGGCACGCTTGACCGTCTTCCGCATGGTGGTCATTCTTGTTTGAGCAGCTTCAGTGCCGTAGTGGTGAGCGGCGACTGTCAAGAAGAAGACCTCTGAAATGAAGTTGCTCTTGCCTTCTGCTTTGTGCGAGTAGAACTCGTCCGAAGCCTTCTGATCCGCATTAATCTTCGTCTCGTCGGAGATGTCCACTCGAGGGTCTCGGCGCAAGTAGTCGACATCAATCTTCTCGATCTTCGAGAACGATGCATCCATGAAAGGCTCGCTCAGTCGATCGAGAGCATTTGTCACGTTGACCATGAATCCGTCACTCGACACTGTCCGGTAATCGACCCTCATCGCCCTCTTCTTGTGATTCTTGTTGACGCACAGAGCGAACCAATTCAGTATCCGCTCTCTTGTTGCAGGGCTTGCGCGAACAACCGTATCCGCCATTGTGAAGAGCTCGTCTTGAAGTGTTCGCAAGGTCATGCGGATTGCGTTTTGTCCATTCGCGATGAACCCCCGATCTCTCGTTCTCGGCGCTGAGAAGTAGCTGTTTGCCACCTCTTGTTGCATGGGTGAGAGTCGGAAGAAAGGTCCAAGGATCGTGCTCGTCTCGATGTTTTGCGCTTCAACGTCTGGCGGTGCCCACATCGGTGACTGAGTGACGGCGTCGACAATTTTTGGAAATCGCAAGATATTGCGCAGTGCCCGCACGTACATTGTGTAGTCCGCCAGCATGTCCAACTGTGCCAACCTCCGACTGAGCTCTTCTGCCGCATTCACGATCGCCTCCTTGATGCTCTCATCCTCCTCGAGAAGTGCGCTCGCTTGTGTCAGGAAGTCTGTGCAGATTCCGAGATCGGACTCCGGGTCTGCGAGAAGATGGTCCACCAACGCATTCGTCACAGCGACGTTCTCCCCGAACATCTCCGGCATGGTCACCGCGAAGACGCAGTAGCTCATGCATAACCGCCGCGTCTCTTTCAGGATGTCGAGCTTGGCCGTGTCTTCTGCCTTGGCTGACCTGATCGTACGAGACACACGTTTGAAGCATGTGAGGAGGTATTCGAAGATGTTGCCGCCCGGTGCTTGACCCGCAGCTTCTGTGATTGCGCCCTCCAATACATCCACATTCAGCAAGTCCGGCCGCTTCTGCTCGGCCAAGTCATCTTTCGTGCTCGGCAAGAATATCAAGCTGTTGCCATGAATGTCCTTCACTTCCTCCACTTTCAGCGTCACTCTGAACACTTGTCGCAACGTCTTATCTTGCCATGTGTCGATGCTCTCAGCCGGCTTCTCGGTAGGTCGTGGGCGTTCGCGTTTGGGTGATGCGGGTCGTGGCTTGCTGACGTTGATCTTGACTGGCTTCCTCTCGGTTGGTGTTGGTGCGGAGGGCTGCGCTCGATCTACTGAAGGCGTTGAAGCTCTGTCGCCGGCGCCGTCGGTCGTTTGTGGTGTAGGAGTGGAGGTTCGTGTGACATCATTCGAGCTTGAGGGTGATGTCGCCGTTGTGCTGTTCTGACCTCCTAGCTTCGCAAGACGCTTCGCTCGGATCTGTCACATGCGTCAGTATATGTTGCGGCGGGCGCCAAGTTTCGAGCTTCACCTTGTCCGCATCGGATTGCGTTGAGTCCATCGTGTGCTGTGCGGACGAACGCTGGGACAAGTCTGCTCGGCGACGAAGAAGCCTTGAGTCGAAGCCAGAAAAGTGGCGAGGCCGACAATGAATGGTGGACAGTGGTCGTTACGACGAGAGAGGGAGACAGACGGAGAGACGGAGAGAGAGAGATATCCTTACCTCATCGCCAAGACTCGGAGTTATCCCGCCAAACGCCGATTGATTGCCATGGACCTTACCGCTGGCTTCCATTCGTTCGACATCACTCACATTGAGAGAACTTTCCCAAGCGAACATGGCCGCATCCAGTACCTCCGTCAGCCGTCCAAAAGTCACCCTCCTTTACCTGCAGAAGGAGGAATGGTTCGACGAGATGCTCGGTGACTTTCTTTCCCAGCTTAGAGCCAAGGCCAATGTCCAGGAGATCAGGACGTCGACCGCCGCCGCCGGCGTCTTCTCTAGCGCTCCCGAGGAGTCTTCGCCATCTGTTGTCCTCATAATGGATGCCGGTATCGCGAAGAAACGCCACTCCGCTGTCCTCGCTCAAGCTGTCCAGTACGTTCAAGGAGGAGGCACACTCGTCTTCGCTGGATTCTTCTCTGGCTTCGTTACACCGCCAGAATTCAAGAAGATGTTCTCCGCACTTGGTCTTCCTTGGGAGTCTGGCAACTATCACCGGACGGATTTCTCCATCAATCCGGCGGCAGCATCTACCATAACTACATCTGGTTTGGCACCTGTCTACAGCCAGAAGGCCTTGCACGCGTCGAATGTGGCCATCGAGAACGCCGTCTACCTTCCAACGGATGACTCGCGGATTCAATCAAGGGTCTTTGCTCCAGATCGTGTGGGCGATCTCACGCAAACACCTGCGGCCTTCGGAGCTTCGGGCCAGGGTAAGGTGGGTTACATCGGAGACGTCAACAACGAGCGGGACACTGCTGCTGTGGTGCTTGCAATGTGTGGATTGAACTAGGAGATATGAGATAGATCGTTGTCCTTCAACAGAAGGTTGCAATCGAGGCCGATGATGTAAACAGATGAATGCAGCATGCAAACCCAAAGCTGCTAATTCCTTGTCCTCACCGTGAGTCAATGCCTGGACGATCTTGTGAGTATCCATGCTTTGATCCGCGCTTCACTTTTCGTGACCATATACGCCAGAGCCGTACGTTGGAATGATCGTGAGGACGTGTGCGAAGTCGCGATCTAGGATACCATGGTCACAGAGAGCTTGACTTCACGGTGACACTTCTCTAGGTTTCGAGGCCGGCAACGCTGAGTGAACATCAGCGACGGCCTCAAGGGCGTGTGAACAAACAGACAAACGCTCGTGCGCGCTAAAAGGCAGAGCAATATCGTGCAAAAAATGACATACGTGGTATATATACAACGACACAATCTATAGTCATCTCCACGGCCTCCTGGCCATCCACCAAAAACAAGAACAACTTCATCGCTGATCTCTTTGGCCTCGCGGAACCTTCTACAAGTTGCTCGCGCAGGTGAAGTAGGCATTCCCCCAGGTCGCTGTCTGGAATGCAATGATAGAGCCGTATATTCCTGCTACGGTCTTGATTGATGGACAACACCAGTCAGCAAGCATTCATACTCGTGGATGTGGAGGTGGTAGTGTACTCACGAGACAAAAGCTGAGGACAATGAGGAAATAGCAGAACTCCGTTGTGCGGGGCGAGGGAGAGTGGCGATAAGCGGCCCAGTATCGCCGTCTCGTCTGCCGGCAAGCGGCCCAGAATCCGTCCGAAGACTTCTCGTCGATTGGGGGAAGCAAGTGATTGATCTTGTTGGCATCGTGCCAAAGCTTGAATGCGGCCGGCATGCCGATGGCGATCGGGGGGCCGACGAGAGCACCGATCCAAGCGAGTAGAATCCCAAAAGCGGGAATCACGTTGGCGATGACGAAGGCAAAGCCCCAGAGGACGCAGACTGAAAAGCGTGTGCCGATTAGCTGAAGTCCATGAGTGCGCGATGTCGAACGTGGCACTCACCAATCAATCGCCAGAGCCCCAGAGCCATGCCCTTTGCCTCGAACAATTCAGCGCTGGGGAACCCAAACGAGCCGAGCCAAGCGTTGCTGTACCCATAAATCATCTTGTCAGCCACGATGGCCGTGATGATGCCTGCGATGAGAATGGTTGGCCCAGCCAGACCATAGCCAACGGCAGCCACCACCGGACTGGCTGCACCCAAGGCAGGCGAGGGTACGTCGCGACCGGCGAAGACGTAGATGACCACGGCCACGACGGAGTACATGAAGGTCGTAAAGATCTGGGTGGATTGGAGAGCCTTTTTGAAGTCATCGACTTCCACCATCTCGTGCATGATGGGAAAGTAAGCCATCGCGCCGGTGTAGGATACGCAAACTGTGAAAGATAAACAGATTAGCTCGAGCCTCGAGTCACATGCGGCTCATGTCGTGGACAGAGTGTGGTGGGTTATCAAGTTTGACCACTTACCCATGCTCATGCCTCGAAGGATTGCCGCAAAGTTCGTCTCGAACATCGGGACAAACCACCGAAAGGTTGGGTGAGTATGTCCGTGGCTCGAGATTATTAAGCCGATCATGACAGTAAAGGCAGCAGCCACGATGGAGACGCAAGCTGGATTAGCAGATAACGTTAGCAGGTGGCTGCACTGAGTGGGAGACGGATGGGCCGGCCGAGCTTACAGATCCTGGATATTCCCGTGCTGGATTTGAAGTTCCGCTGCATAGTGATACTCGCGCTGATGAATAGGGATATAGCCTTCCATACAACGGTGCATTGCCACGGGGACCCAGCGGCGGCCGCAATCTCGTTGACCATCGTGCCGAAGATGTTGACATGTCCGGCCATGATGAACAAGAGCAGGAGAAAGACATTGGTGTCCGCGAAGAGGCGACCTGGTCTCCCGAGCATGAGTGCGCCTACGTCGCCGTAGCTGCGAACGTTAGGGTGGTCGATTTTGATTCGCCACAGCGCTAGTCCGGAGAAGTACGTGGCGGCAGACATGAAGCTGATCACAATCATCACGGGGATGACTCCCATCTCGGCCGCTGCGCCTGGGAGGGACAGGATGCCCAGGGATACAGTCTCTGCGCACATTACTAAGGCGAACATTCATGTCAGTGAAGTGATCTGGTGAGCTCCAACACATCCACTGAGATAATTCACGACTCTCCCGAAATTTCACCTTGCGACAACGTCTCTTTCATTCATAGGTACACACAAAGTAGGGCTGACACTCAACTTACCAGAGGCTGCTTGCTTCCAACTCATCCTGTTCTCGTGTCCGAGGACGTCGGTAGACCCGCAGCGCACGCCCCCAGTCTCTGGGTCTGCGAGGGGCGTTCTGGAGAGAGAGGGAAAGTGTCGTTGGATCCAGGAGTTGCCATTGTCCACTTGGCCCCTGATTGGAACTCCAGAAGAGGAGCTGTCGATTCGTTTGATGCCGAACCGGCTCCAGAAACCTTTGTGAGGCGCCGGCTCATTGAGCGACGACGGGATGACACCGGGAGGAGTCGCATTGCCGTCCGATGCGTTCAGCGATCGTGGCCCCATAGCAGGGGGTGCAGTGTCTTCCAAAGTCGACATGGTGCTGGAACGTGGAGTGGCAGTGATCGATGGCTCGGGCTTCAGGGCAGACATGGCCGATAATGTGGTGGTACAATCTGTTATCAGTCAGTGAGACGGTCGACGAGGATGGAAGAAGCACAGACCTTTAGTAGAGGGGAGAAAAGGTTGTTGGGTTGCATATGGTGTTGAGCTAGCAACGAAGAGAATGTTCTTGCAAGGACGTGAAATTCTAGGACAGCAGAGGTAGATCGTAGAAAATCGGGACAGGAAGTCTGAATCAAGAAAAGAAAAAACTTCCAGGAAGATGGGAGTCCCTCCGGCCTTAAGTAAAAAACGTTTGAGGCTGCAAGCGGGACCTTGCACAGTCGGGGCAACGATGGTGAGTCCGTACGTAGAGCAGCGGCAAAGGCCGCGAACCTAGACCATCGCTCTGACCGCTTGTCAAAATTGCTGGTGCGATTCAAAGTCCGGTACATCGAGCGTAATGCTTTTATTGACCAGTAGGAGCGAAAGACTTGACGCTGAATATCTGTAAAGTGAGCCAGATGAGTGGCTGCTGGACGCAGGCGAGCTCAAGATCAGGATACGATTCATTCTCTCCGCACTTCATGGACGATCCGAAGCTTAGCTCCAAGACGGCGTCTGGCGATATAAAGCTCGGTAGGAGCTCACACGACCTACCTTTGGCTGGCCTCATCGTCAAAGCCAGCTTGAAACCTGTTGGTCACTCCTGATGACGGAGTCAGATTCCACGAGAACCGGCGACTCAACAGACAAGCGAAGATAAGGCGCTTTTGACCTCTCACAAGCTCAACACGCCAGATCAGCATACGTAGATGATAAGCCCTCTCTGCGCACTCATTGGGCACCCCGGACTGTGATCTCGACGATGCTTGAGACAAGTCCGCCGCTTCGAGACTCTTGAGACCACTCCCGGCCCGTGAAGGGATAGCGTGTTTCGTGAATGGTCTTTGATGTTGGTGAGAACGTAGCGGAGTGTAAGAGCTGCGGGCGCAGCGATCCTTTTGTACAGATTTTCTTCGAGATTTGATTCCGTGCTTCTCTAATTTCTTGCGTTATACATACGGATTCTTGCTCATGCTCAACGCTGAATCGATGACTACGTCCTCACGGCGGAACGAGTTCCCTCATGAGGAGGTCGAGACCTGAATGGGACTGGCCTGTTGACGTGGCTCCGGAGGTGTCCGAATCGATCACGATCTTTGCGTCAGTATGAGACGTGAGGGCTTCAAGCGGATCTCTTCGTTCGCGTGGAATATTTCTCAAAGTGTAATAAAGCGTCAAGGTCGCTCGATGGAAGTCTTCAGAAGAGGTGAAGTTGTCGAAACCACCGGTCCAGCCTTCTCCGCAGCGAGCGGGCCGTTCCAGGCGCCACACCACAACCAATGCTGTGGACAGAGCTCCAGCAAGCTTCAAGGACCTCGCACAGCAACCAGGATGGCTCTGGCGCGACGGCTGGAGCGACTGCGCTTATTATTACACATCGACATCTTTCTCTTCCAGACATCAACATCAAGCAGTATCTCCATTCTCGTTCCATCTCGTCTTTACAACGTAGCGGACTTCCAAACGCCGAAAGCACGACTTTCGACGGAGCGTCTATTATCATTCTTTGTACCGCATCACTTCAACCATTAAGCTTGCTCCATACAGTCCACCATGGTCGAGCTCAGGAAAAGACCCGCACCGGCTGCACCTGCTCCAGCTCCAGCACCCAAGAAGAGAGCTCCATCGAAGCCGAAGCCTGAACCAGCTTCTAAGGCTGCTAAATCGACAGCAATCGAGGCGGCTACTCCAGCAGAACCAGAGAAGAAGTCGTCCGCGCCAGCTGCGAAAGCTGGCCCTCCCAAAGTCGGCGACACCGTCCCCGATCTTGACTCGTTCGGTGGTGAGATCGAGACCAATGATGGTGAGAAGACCACTCTTGCGAAGCTTCTCTCGGCCAGCAAGGCCGGTGTCGTCTTGTTCACGTACCCAAAGGCCTCCACTCCCGGTTGTAAGTCTCCTGAACGCTCATTGCTCCAGCATGCATAGCTACCAGTCTTGCTTACCATGCGTCCAATCAGGCACGAAACAAGTCTGCTTCTTTCGCGATTCTTACGATGCTCTGACGTCGACCGGTCTCTCGATCTACGGTCTCAGCACAGACTCGCCGAAATCGAACACAACGTTCAAGACGAAGCAGAATCTTCCGTACCCACTCTTATGCGACCCTTCCGCAACGCTGATCAAGGCAATCGGATTGAAGAAAGCGCCCAGCGGAACCACCCGCGGAGTCTTCGTTGTCGACAAGAGTGGAAAAGTGTTGGCTGCTGAGCCAGGCGGTCCAGAGCCAACCATGAAGGTGGTCAAGAAGCTGGTCGATGCGAGTGCGGCGTCGGCTGGTGCGGAGAAGATGGAAGATAAGGAAAAAGCGGACACTGCGGCAGAGGTCGCAGACACTGCTGAGAAGGTTGATGCTGCTTGAGCGATGATCAGTGCTCGGTGTGTAGCTCAACGACGAGACAGCCTGTGAGCTGGTGCTGCATATCATGTCATCTTGAACAGTGAGGACGTGCTGCAAGGCCGTCCACTACTGACAGGTCGAGCTTCCTGCGCGTTTTCGAAGTCGGCTTCCTAACTTATCTGCCCGTGCAAAGGCGATGCCCTGCCTGGTTGCTCTTCTTGTTATGAAGATGTCCGGCTGATATATCTGTATATGTATATTCTCCGTGGTCGCTTGCTGTGATGTCCTCAATCTGCCCATCCAGGAGCCATTGTTATTCGACCACTTTCAAATTGGAATGGAATAACGATGTTCACCCCCCTCACCACGTGATTGACATGTGAATGTTCAATGGCATCAAACACTGCGTCATCATTGAACTTCTGAAGGTTCGCAAAACATCGCCGCACTCCTTCAACTTATGCAGCACAGTTAGGTACATCCTGATCGAGTTCACTCTACTCGCTTAGCGCTTGGAATTGATATCCCGAAATGTCCTCCCGAGCACTACGCAAAGCACAGCGAGAGAAGGAGGAGCAGGACAGGCTGAAGCAGCTCGAGGAGGAAGCACGGGCACTGGAGGAAGAAGAAGATGAGAGCGACGAGGATGAGACGGCTGCACCCACGATAAAGAAGAGCGCGTTCGCGATGTTGGAGGAGGAAGGCGAAGAGCCAGCAGAGGCTGCAAACGCTACCGACGAGGACGACGAGCCAGCACCTGTCCCAGCGGCGACAACCACACCGAAGCCCTCCTCCTCAAAGAAGAAGAAAAAGAAGAAAAAGTCTAAAGGTGGCAACGCGCAGAATACGGTGGCAGAGGAGGAGGAGCTGGATGAGATCGACGCAGCGTTGAAACAACTCTCCACGAATGGTAAAGGCTCAGAAATCGGCACGGTCACGGCCAGCGCCTCAGAGAAGGTCAACGAAGAGTGTCGTCTGCTGGCGATCGATACCACGCATTTGCACGCTCAGAATGAGATGAAGCGGCTCTTTGGTCGTGCAGCACTGGAGCAGGATGAAGACGAAGACGCAGGAGCACCACCTGGAGCTGCTGGGGGGAACCGTCGGCAGAACCGCCGGGTACAACAAGTCGGTCTTGCAGCAGCCCTTCGCGGGCAACGACAAGACGGCAGATCTGGACTCGCTGCCATGGCCCTCCGGCGAAACATTTTCGTACAAGGCAAGGAGGATTGGCCCTCAGCAGCGAGTGGCGGCTTGGGAATGGAGATCACGGAGAAGCGCTCAGATGGCACGGTCCTCTACCGATTCGTTCACAACTCGACGTACAAGTCTGTTCAACGAGAGTTTCACACATGCGTGGCATCGATGGACCCGCAGCGCATGATTGTGCTGCTCCAGCACAACCCGTACCATATCTCTACGCTCCTTCAAATATCCGAAATCGCCAAACAGGAACGTGATCCGGCCACGGCTGGCGATCTTCTTTCTCGAGCTCTCTTCTCCTTTGGACGTGCAGTGCATAGCACTTTCCCGAAAGCACTGGCAGAGGGTCGTGCACGGTTGGACTTTCGCTACGCCGCCAACCGGGAGTTTTACCTCGCAGTATGGCGGTACACTCAGAACCTGGCGATGCGTGCGCTATGGCGCACAGTCTACGAGTGGTCGAAGTTACTGCTTGCTTTGGATCCGACCAACGACCCGTACGCTCTCTCTCTTGTCCTGGACCACTATGCCCTACGCTCGAACCAACACGCTTCCTACCTTGCTCTGTCCCGTTCGCAGCTGTTCCCGCAGCCCATTCCGCCCCAACTGCTCCTCTCACAATCGCTTGCTGAGTTCCGCGCCGGGAATGACTCCCAAGCCCAACGTCTACTGTTCAAGACCGTCACCCAACATCCATACCTGCCCGCCCGACTCGTGCAAGAGCTGAATCAAACCCCCTCTCCGGGCATCTGGGGTGCTCAGACACGTACAGACCACGAAAAATTACTCACAGAACTCTATGCCATCCGTGCAAAGGATATCTGGAACTCAGCGGACGCCCTGGCTTTCCTCCTCGAAACCTGCGCGGCGGTACAGCGCGACGTCGTTCCGGCCGTGGCACCCGATACGCGAGAAATCTCCCGCAACGAAGCACGACACGTCCTCCTCTGCGACGAGCCAAAGTTCATCGAGCTGATTCCTCGGAAGCTGTCTCAGATGTTGGAGAGCGTAGGCGATCCTCTTCCACCAGACGATCGAATCACAACCGAGGGAGAAGAAACCGTCATTGGGTCGATGCACGATGGGAATGATGATGCAGATCTCTGGGATGCGAGAAGTATTCTGAGGCATCTTGGGTGGAATGGACAGAACGCTCAAAGAGGAGGCAATCAGGAGGAGGTCTTGGATTTGCTTAATCGGGTTGAGGCAGGAGCTGAGGAGGAGGATCTTGACGAGATTCGACAGAGGCTGGAGGAGATGATCAGGGGTGAAGCGCGGGCGGTGGCTGATGCGGTTGGCGCTAACAGGGCTAGAGTTGAGGATGGGAGTGATGATGCGGCATGAAACATATGGCTTGGGAAATCAGTCCACATCAAACTCTGTCAGGAAGCATCGCACAAATCGACGATCAGTAAATTGAAGATGCAGTCTTGCAGAGTGGATTGAATTCATCGCCTCGCTTTACTCGGAGACTGCCTGCAGTGACGGGATATTCTCTGCATTCGCGAACCGACTATCGCTGTAGAATCAAAAGCAGCATGTTTCGACATTGGGCGCAAATCGAGTGCTATCACAATCCAATCAAAACGACCCGATAAGTGGCAAATTTTGAGTCGCAGTGAAGTCGCGGGCGAACCACATCGCTCATATCCTCTCCTCAAACCACGGATCACAGTACATCTGCCAGGATACAGCCCACCCAGGCGGCCCACGGCACCAAGAAGAGGCCGATCTCCAGCACGTCCATTCGCTCCCACGCACCGACCGCGCAAGCAGTGGAAATACTCCCAGGCATGATCAGGTCGCAACTCTTGTCTCGATCGCGCAACCGTCGATGAACGCAAACCAGAACGATGAGCACGATGCAAGCTGTGACGAATATTGCCGGCGAGATCCCCACGATGCTGTATGAAGGATATCTTCTGGAACTCTGTTGTCAGCGCATGCAGTCCTCAGACAACACGACTCCGGAATTTATGTTCGCGGCCACGCTCAGACCTCCTTCTCTGCGGAAGCGTACCAGCGAGGACTCGGTCGACGAGGCATACGCATTGATCCAGACAGCCGGCGCGGGAATACCGAGCGGAATGGCGCATCGCAAACCCGTTCGCGCGTACGCTGCACGAAATTATGTCGACCTCGAGGGTGAGACTGGATGACAAAACCTTCTCGGCACCGTATCGTCCTCCACGCAGCTTCTATGCCGGCGAGATTGGGCTGAGCTCTCCGCTCGCCCTTTTCGATGGTCTGTTTATCATTGTCCTCGATGAGATAGATTGCGAGGATCTTGTCTGCATCCTCCACGGTCCGATTCCAGATTCTGCCCTTCTCCTCCGCGACCTGAGCCCAGCTCAGAGACTCTCGTGTCCCTCGCACCATGCTTGGAGACTGGTGAAAGTCTAGCTCGGCGTCTTGTCTGAAGTTTTCGAAGATGCGTGATGCACGACTGAAGGAAGTCCTGTTGCTGAAGTTGTGCGTGATCGATATTGGGAAGGCCTCTGTGCTTGATTGGCGTGCACGAAAATTAGGCTTGATCGATGTACAGCGATCTTGTGCGTGATGGGGTCAGATGAGACCTCTGCTGGCTCGGTGCGAAGAAGGCCTCCTGGGAGATTCACGGCCTCGTCAAAGTGTCAGTGATGGCACAACTGCTCATCGCAGCATCGGACGTACGGCGTGCATTCAAGACTATCGCCCGTCGAGCTCTTGGATACGGTCATTGTTCAGTACAAATCGGCCCAGTTGGCTACCAACACTCTACGGTGCCTGACAACGTTGGCTCTCCTCTTGACGCTTGCGTGCGGATCAGCAGACCCAATGGCTCTCTTCCCGAGGGCGACAGGACAGGACCCCTGGAAAGCTGGCTGGTATTGAGACCTGCGGCGTGCAAATCGGGATCGGTCCTGCAGCTCTCATCGCATTGCTCAACGTTGACTGCATCGAGTTCCGTAGACCACGCTTCGTCCCAAGATTTTAAAAGGTGTCTTCTCTCGTGGAACGTCCCGCAATCGCAAACGTCGAAGCTGTCAGAGCTCGGTGCTCGGTGCTCCTCGGATTCAGACTACGGTAAAGATGTCAGCCTGATCAACCCGGCTCCGAGTCTGGTCTGGGAATCTACGGTCTGCGTGGTTTTGTGACGCCAACGCAGAGACAGGACGCATGGTCTCCACAGTACGCGATAGGAACGAAATGATCGATCTAGGAGATCCAGAACCGAAAAGAGCTTGCGTTGACACTCTTGTACGATGGCAACGCAGATTGGAAGGATTGACCACCTCGCTTAGCGGTGAGGCCTTTCTTATGCATGTCTCGAACATCCGTGGACTGGACTCACATTTGCAGCGTGTCGATCGCGTGATCTATCCGACGGTGTTACGCCTACGTGAGAGACTTGGTGTCTTCGGTCGAGGGTCAGGTCGTACGGCGATGAGAGCTCGCTTGTCCACCTCGGGTCTGCCGCAACGTGGCAAGTGGTAGCTGACATGATTTTGCTGTACAAGCCCAATTGGGCCGTGCTTCAATAATGTACAACTCCGCCCTGTCAAGGGTGAAGAGCCACGCCACCCAAGGCCGCCTGCCCTTTATTTGAGGCCGGTAAACTATCCGCCACTTCCTGTAATGCTTCCGCCTCTTCCGAGCTTCCCTCAGTGATAGCGGCCTCTTGCTCCAGCCCAGTATATGCACTGCCAGCCAACGCTTTCGCCGCCGCGATCTCCTTGACGGCCCACTCCCTCCAGTTCTCGTACATCTGATCCTCAATCTGCATTCCGATCTGCAACGGTCCTGGACCAAAGTAGGCGCCTTGTGCGAGAGCTTCTTCGCGAGCAACTCGCTGTTGAACCTCGCGGAAATGCCGTGCACGGTAGAGTTCTTTGCGGGCTTGATCGTAGGCTTTTGCTGTTGGGAGCGACTCGGCTTTCATGAGGTGCTGCTGCCGTTGAACGACGCTGTTGTGTGAATGCTAAGTCAGCGAATGTAGACGGCGAACGTCGACACGAGAGAGTCCTTACGCTTCGCCATTCAGCGGCCTTCCGCTTTGTGTTGTGAATCTTTTATCCCACTCCGCGTCCAACTCCCTTCCACGGGCATCCGTGGAACCAGCCAGTGGTCTTCGCAGTGCATAGTCCAACGGCAAACTCCAGTCCCATTTCTCGTGATCTCGGCCGTCCTCCTCCAGCATCACTCTCGGCCGCGCCAGCTCCCACGGATGATCGTTGAAGTACTCCCATCGTAGGCGATCTTCTTCATATTTGACATTGAGCGGTTGAAACAGACGAGAGGCTCGCTTGCCAGGCTTTTGTGGTCTCTGCTTCGGTGTTCGTACGAGGCGATCGGATGGAGGATAGGTTGCAATGATGCTGTGCCAAGGTGGTGGTGCTGGTAGTCGTTTCGCGGCTAGTAGTTGTGATGCGGTCTTGTGGACATTTTGAGCGGCGAAGTCGTAGCGACCCATGGTGGACAGTGGATTTGTGAGGTTGACGATAGCTGGAGAGATCCTGCGGGTCTGTTCGAGTATGCTTTGTAGTCGGCCCAGCACGGACATGTAGTGCAGTCAATGGCCAGGTGAAAGACTGCGGCGAACTCGGGAATGAGACTTGGCGGCGGAGAGGTAGTTATATACTTTCAGGTCCAACTTTCGAGCTTCAACTTCTCACGCGACAACTCCCATTGCACAGCATCTCTTCGCTTTGACATGGTCACAGAAAGCTGATGGAGGCGCCACCATGTCGTGCGCTTCATGATCCTGACCAGTGTCTTCCCCAAGCCAAACTCCCGCCTTTCCTCTTGCACGACATCTGCCGCGTGGATACCAAGGCGAACGCCAGCATGCTCCCAGCAAAGACACCACACACATCATCAGCCACGATGCCAATTCGATGACACGCGAAGAAAGGATGCAAGGACGAGGCGGGAGGTTGAGCAGCGTACCGTGGAAAATGTCTTCATTCGAGGACTAGCAGCGGCAGGCGCATGTCGACAGCACGGGAAGAGCATGGAGAGTGGAGCTTGGAGATGCCAGACAAGACGACTGCAACGTGTGACAGTATACCAATACGGGCAATCGAGGTCCGTCTCACTCTCTGCGTTGCAATGGCCCGAAAAGTCTAGCAAAGAAGGACGACCCCACATCTCGCCCGAGGAATACATCGACTTGGTGGATATATACCCAGGCTTCGACGATGACCCAGCGCCGTCAACCAGCGATCCGCCTCCGCCGACTGATGATCCTCCGAATCGACAACAGCACTATCCACTCGCATCTTCCCTGGTCCTCACTTCATCCCAGGAGCAAAGCTCTCGTCCCAGTAAACGTTTGATTCGCGATCCAATCTCCCCAATGCATGCTCGAAAACTGTCCGACTTCATCCGCTTGGTGCAAAAGAACAAGCCAGGGTACTTGTCACACCGTCGCCTGTGGGCAGCGTACGAAGCCCTCCCCGCACCACGCCCTACGTATTTCACGAACTACGTCTTATACCGTGTGTTCCGTCACTTGGCGTGGGTGGAACATCGCAATGCAGAAGATGGCGAAGCAATGAGGAGGTTCTTCGCCTTGTTGAATGAGTGCGTTTCCGAGAACGTACGTTTGAATGACATGGTCTGGAATACTGCAATATCGTTCTCTGGGCGATGGATGAGGAAGGTCACGGGCGATGAGGTCAAAGCCGCCGTTCAGACGTGGATGCAGATGGAAGAAGCCGGACAAGAGGCAACGAACGTGACCTTCCACATTCTCTTCGATCTTGCAGTGAGGTCGGAAAGATATGCTCTGGCAGACAACATATTCGAAGAGCTCAAGGCACGAAAGATGCCGTTGAATCGATACTTCAGAACATCGGTCATCTTCTACGCCGGGATGAAACGCGATGGGGATGGTGTTCGCGAAGCCTTTCGCGAGCTCGTCAACGCCGGTGAGATCGTTGACACTGCAGTCATGAACTGCGTGATTGTCAGTCTTCTCCGCGCTGGCGAAGCACCAGCTGCGGAGACCGTCTTTGCGAGAATGGTTCGTTTGCACGAGGAGAAGTTCGGCACTGCTCCGCCCACCGACTGGAGGGAGATGAAGGAACTCGGTGGCCTGCTCAGCGCGACGGGCGAAAAGCTCCGCCGCGAGGAGTCTCAGCATGAAACGTCGTTCTTCGGCGGCACGTTCAGCATGGAAAAGAAACGAGAAGAGTTGCAAAAGGCAGCGCCGATCGCGCCCAATGCGAACACGTATCGAATTATGATCAAGTATCATGCACATACTTCAGGCGATCTACCAAGGATACATGCATTGCTGGCTGGGATGAAAGCCAAAGACTTCAACGTTCATGGCAGCATCTATGTGCATCTCTTGAGAGGCTTTGTGGCGCATGGTGGATTCGCTTTCTCGGCCTGGAACAGAATGAACTTGGAGAATTTGTGGGCCGAGGTCGCTGAGATTGTGGGAATCCATACGTTCCAATCGAAGCTCACTGACGAAGAGGATACTGTGACCCACGACGAAGCCTCTAGCATCGATATCTTGGAGGACGGATTCTCCGGCACTCTCTCGGACCATGACACTCCATTAGAAACCATTTACCGGCCATTTGAATCTCAGACCGAGAACAACAGTCATGGTGGTGGGTTGACGACGTCGGTCAGGCAATCTTCTCGATCATCAGCTCGCACATATCCACCCGTGACCAAAATGTTCACGGCCAAGCCGATGCACATCACGGACTACGACTTCTCCAACACAGCCTCCAGCGCTCGAGCTCGAGCTTCTCCTTCTCGACCCTCGTCTCTTGGGAAGACCCTGCCACCGGAGGCTCCAGAAATCTTGAACTCGCCTCCTACCTCAGAGTCGAGCCCTCCACCTGAAGCACCTCTTCCGTTTTCACCCGAAGACGATGATCAAGAACTCGAACAGCTGGTTTCGGAGCTCGACCGTCCGACCTATATGACCGCCTCTCTCGCCCTCGCTGCCATAAATGCATTCTACAAAGTTACCGGCCGCAAGCGAATGCTTCATGTCTGGACAGAAATCCAAGCGAGTTGGAAGAGCGCCAGTAACGAGGAGCGGGACAAGGTGCAGAGGATTGTGGATGAACATGTGGCCGAGGATGAAAAGTATGTGGACTGGGAACGTAGCGGATGGAGGAGGAGTGGGACTGCGCCGGTCAAAGGCAGGCAGCGGTCGAAAATGTACGATGTCTAGAGTGTGCATTCGTACAGAGCCCGATGGACACGCTTGTAAATATTGAAGATGTGCACAAAAGAAAATAACAAGATGCCAACGAGCTAGGCAGCTTTCGAGGCGAGCAATGTCGCAGTGATGATGCCTTTCCTGAGGCAATAATTCGTACATATACGTACACTTCACCCTGTCCGCATGGTCCTCTCGACCTCTTCTCGGATCCTCCCAGCCGTGCTGCAGTACCGGATCACTTGAGCCAACCTTCGCCCGGCACATTTAAACAGCTGCCAGTCGTCAAAAGTCTCGGTCCCATGCACAACTCTTCATTCGCAGCATATCGTTGTCCATCGTGTGTCAAGCCTCATCCTCAAGATCCCCCACTACCGACTCCTCTCCTGCTTCGGATAGACCCTCTTCTTCGTAACAACCTCCACTCCCTCATCTCCCTCATCATTCAACCTCTCGAACCGCTGCACCAACTTCTCCAATTCCTCCTCTCCATTCTCCCTATACCGCGTCACCTTCCTGACATTATGCAGCGTCATATCATTGATCCTGACATCCTCCTCGCCTCTCTCCTCTGCTTTCGCGCGCAAGTTTGCGATTGTGCGAGCCGTCAGCGCCATGCGCATGTCTTTTGGTCCATCGACGAGCTCCAGCAGTGCGGAGGGCGCTTGGTCTTCTTTGGTGGGTTCGATACGCAGGACGCGGGTGTAGCCTCCTGGACGGGTGAGGTAGCGGTCGCGGATGGGCCCGAAGAGTTTGGGGAGGAGTTCGTAGGGTGTCTGTGGTGGAAATGTCAGTCGCTGCATGTCATGTGTGAGGGGCTGGATCAAACGTACGAAGAATATGCTTAGTGCTCGTACCCGGCTCGCTTTCGTGTTCTTCTTTGCGAGAGTGATCAACTTCTCTGCTAGTCGTTGTGCTTCCTTCGCCTTGGGCCATGTCGTTTGGATGGACTCGTGCTTGATGAGGGACGTGACTAGATTTCGGAGCAGGGCCTTGCGATGTGCTGAGTCGCGACTGAGATGCCGGTATTTGACAAGTCCTCCGGCCATGCTTGCTATGTATGTCGGAGGGAGAGTTGTAGGTCGAGGTGAGGTGGACGTTGTAGTTCTACTTGCCTGAGAGACTTCCGCGGCGAAAAGTTGAGCCTCGTCTCGAGGCGTGGAGATGGCATTGGATTGGGTAAGCCCGCCAACTTCACTTGATTCCGACAACTCTACACAACGACACGACCTGCTATCCTCCGCGTCACAGCAGTCATGGGCTTCACATCTGGATTTGTAAGACTATGTCTCGCCATCTTCGATAACATCCAGCTAACATCCCTCCAGCTCGGCGGTCTGACCCTAACAACAACTCTCCTCTACCTCACCACAACTCTCCACTCCCGAAACCGCGCACAACAAGGCCTGCTACTCCGCCAACAACAACTGCTACTCAAAAACATTCACTCGCCTGCGCCCTCGGATCCTTCACCGTTGGCGCGAGAAGTGCAAATGGGATTGATGGAGACTGCGAAGGACAAGTGGAATAAGGAATTAGAGGAGAATGTGAGGAGATTGCAGAAGCAGGATTGGGCAGGGATCCGGGATCGCATGGAGGAAGGTGTTGCGACTGTGTGGAGGAGGGCGTTGGCAAAGGGAGAGGAGGCTGTGAAGGAGGTGGGGAAATAGGATGGAGGCTTCAGAGAATGGTGTGGAGAGACCTGGAAGGGGAATTGCTGGGCAGGGAAGGACAGGAACGTGGAGATACCCGGTGTATGGCTTGGAAGAGATGTACAAAGTACAGGCATGAACATTGTGACAAAATCGCTCTTCACAGGGTCGCCCAATACAGCATAACTTCTGTCACCAGTAATCCATGCGGCTGGTTAGCTCGACCGGCGGGTGTATTGCCAGATGGACTTGGCCGAGTTCTGGAAGCGGCTGCGGAATACAAGGATGATCATGGAAGCCGTCCGCTCGCTCCAAGCCCGGACGCTGCCGGGACCCTACTTTGCAATACATTGCTGCGATACATTGCTGAGCGTGACGATCGGGGCTTTCCCGTTCGCTGGGACCTGGGTACGCTCCGAGATTGTGAATTGCGGCACCAGCGGGCTCAAGAGGGTGGGCTAGCACGACACCAAGTACGGATGGAGGACAACGACAGGCATAAAACGGGGTATTCTCATTCCTAAACTGCTACGCTGCCACTCCGAATCAATCCCGCATCATCCATCTACCAAAGACACGCTCTCTAGGAAGAGAACTTCGCGCTGTCAACCTGGCTACCATCGTTGTGGTTCATCGGGCAGCCCAAGTTCGCCGCCATAGGCGCCAACCCTGACGTAATAGCATTGAGCGAGTTGACAGGGAGGTTGACAGCCACACCCAACAGACCGGGCTGAGCACCAGTGAGCGCCTGGTACATGAGGCAAAGAGCGTTGAAAGGAAGATTCGGGTTGATCTTTCCGTTCACGATGTCTGTGCCAGAGTTGAGGCCGTTGAAGTTGCCCTTGCCGACGTTGCCGCCGAAGAGCACGGGCTGGAGAGCGTACATGGCGAGGATCTCTTGAGACACAGTAGAGTAATGCTCAACACGGTTGTACCAGTTCTCAGGCAGGCGCTCCTGGCCGTTGTTGACGTAGTTGCCCTGAGCGTCCTTGCTGGCGCCGAAGAACGACATCATGGTCGCCTCGTCGGGCTTGTGGCTCGAACCAGGCATGAGCTCATAGAGGAAAGATGCTGCGCCGAAGAGAAGCAGGGATCCGGGGCCGAAGAAGAAGTTGCCGTTGTCGGCCTTGCTGGCCTCGTAGCGCTGTCTGCGGTAGAGAGCGAGTTCACCGCGGCCACAGTTGCCGTTGCAGACGGACATCATCTGGGTGAAGAGAGTGGTGTTGAACTTGTAGTTGTTGCCGTCCGCGAGGAAGTAGTCGTTGCGAGTCAACGAGGTGTCGGCTTCGAACTTGTTGTGGCTGTTGAGACCACCCTCTGAGGCGAGCACGTTCAGAGGAGAGGCGGTGCGGGAAGTAGCGTCGCATCCGAGAGACATCTTGGTAGTGCCGACGATGTCACCGGTCAGACCGACACTTGCGGTAGCGAGGAGATTGGCGAGGAATGGGCCGGTGTTGTATACGTTCTGCTGAGCGTCGACCAACTCGTTGTCTTTCATGATGGAGTCAGCGTGTCGTTCGGAAGTGGAGATCATTCCAAGACTTACAAGTGGTAATGCCATCTCTTGCGAGAAAGCCATGATTGGCAAGCACGTTCAGGCCCGGGCGTGTGACAATGGTCAGTACTTACCATTCGTGGTTCAAAGAACATCAAACGTACAAGGTCCACGGATATCCGTCTTAGGATTGGGCGCTCTGAACTCGTGTGCGGTGTCGCCTGGGGCAGGGACTTGGATACCGCCCTTGGTCGAACCAGGAATGCCGTTCTTAGCACCCAGGTATGGGAATTGGTCGGTGATGGGCGCAGCAGGCTCATGGTTGGGGTTAAAAGGGCAGTTGGGAGCATCGCGGGCGTTGAGCTATTGTGCACGAGCTCCGATCATGGAGGATTCCACGCCGGGCATTTGAGGTACCCATGGATAGGCGAGGGCGCCGTTGACGGCCGCAAGGGCGAGGAGGAGGGACTTGGGTGCCATGGCGAAGGGAAGATACAACGGATCGGGGTTGGAAAATGCTCTGGAAAGGATGCTGATCGGAGTGCTGATCCTGAGGAAACATGGCGACGATCGATCATCTTTATACGATGTATTGACGACATACCATGGCTGCCCAGCAGGCAGGCACCCGTTGCCTTTCTTGGAAGCTGGTTTTCTTTGTGCTATTTGCCTCGGACTCCTCGGTCGGTGGTAGTCTGCAGTCAAGGAGCAGTCAACGGTATAGAAGCATGGCGCGGGAGGTCAAGAAGTGCCGTATAGGGCTAAAAGAGGTGCAAGTAACCATAATCAGCCATGATCGGCGTGGCTCACGCCTCTTCCACATGGCTTTGAACCGCGGTGATTTCTGACTTTGAGTGAATGTCGCTTCTTCTTGCATTCTGGACCGTCTTTCTGCTCCGCGTGCTTGGAACACCGCGGTTAATGCCACGACAATTCGCGCTATCTCTGCTATAGCGTTCGTTGTAGCGTTGTTCGGAAATGCAGCGTGTTGTTTGTTCGCGGGGATAGGATAGCCTCCTTCCTTTTCGGGCATGGTCGGGACAAACCTTAGATGTCAAAGTAGCGTGATTGCCAGTAGCGGGCGATAGCTCGAGCTTATACATGAGCTCGAGCTTTTCGAAAATCAAACGGCGAAGCGTCGACCAATAAAGCCTATGGTATTTGTCCCAACGTTGGCCAAGTCTAGCAGGCAGACACACAGAGCGATCGCACAGTGCTAACTCTTCATGCAAGTCCGAGGGCGGTGCAACTTGCAACCATGCGGTTCACGGTGTACAGGATCCGCTGGTGGTGTTTCCTCAACAGTGTACAGCAGTCAGGAGGAACAACTTGCCCGCGGACGCCCTTAAGACCTTGAGCTGTGATTGATGAGGATGGAGGGACTCTCCCTAGCTCTCTTT
This sequence comes from Zymoseptoria passerinii SP63, assembly GCA_000223825.2. Lineage (NCBI taxonomy): Eukaryota > Fungi > Ascomycota > Dothideomycetes > Mycosphaerellales > Mycosphaerellaceae > Zymoseptoria > Zymoseptoria passerinii. The sequence continues at coordinate 36,643 of AFIY01000601.1, forward strand.
CCTATTCGCAAATGGCCCCGTGGGGAGCATGCGCTAGAGATGTCAAAGTATAAGTCGTCCAAAAGTCGGTATCTAAGCCGCGTAGCATTTCCTCGAGGACGGTCTGGTGCATCCTTGAAATTCTGAGTGATCTATGGCAATAAGCGCTACAATCTGGACCGCTAGCGAGTGACCTGAGACTGCGTGGAACCAACCTCGCCGTGCCGTTTGCCTTCCTCGGTCAAGGGTCGGTGCCACCTGCGCTGCTCAGTCGACCGTCGCCTGCGCCAATTGGCGGAAGTGATGCGGAGGATCACCCCGCAACGTGGCTCCTCATGGCGTTTGGCAGAACCATGCACGTGCACAAGCATCGTGGTACTCGTTTCGACTTGCTCTCTGGCATGACTTCTTGGTCCGAGGAGGTTGGAGCTACGGCAGATTGATCGAAAGAGACTTGACTCAAGCGCTTCAGCCAGCTGATCAATTGTTGGAGAGACAGAGTGCCGTTGAGCACCACGCTTGAAGTTGAGGCACAATGGCACGCAATCGCGAGCAGTGCAACTGGAAGCTGCCGCTGGCGCGGGTTTGCGAGTCTGCTGACATTGCTGTTGCGAAAAGCCGACTAGCATATCTGAATTAGCCATTGAGACTGTGGAAAGAGTTGACGAGGAATAGAATAGGCTGACAGCCTCTTTTCACATCTGGTGCGGGGAACCCGAAGTGATTCTGCGGGTCATGCGATGCCGCGTATGCTCAAGGATATCGACGACTCAGATGGCAGCGGTCGACTGCCGCCGCGCCTGAAGCATCTCAGTGTCCGGGATTCGCATTCGCAGAGGACTCGACCAACAGATATGCTCGTGCATTCGCACCGGGTCGAGGACCCATGCTCTGTAGTATCGTGGAGCTGAGTTGACTCCCGAAAATGATGTCCAGTGTTGCAACGGCGAGCTTTCAACCCTGGGTGGCAGTCCTCTCGACCAAATCGCCAACCCCCAGTTGCCGGCCCACCTTCACTTTGACCTTCTTATCTTTCGTCCTCGGCGCAGAATCTGGTCCATCACCGCCATTGCCCAAACTGCCGACCTCACCACCTTCGTCTTTCCCAACCGATGAGTCCTCCTCGTCCGAGTCCTCTGCATCCAACGCCTCTTCTCGTAGATAGTCCAGGTCCATACGCATGCTGAAAGCGTCCTCGTCATCAGCGTAGTATTTCGCCTCGGTGTCGACCACCTTGAAACCTAGGGTGTCTCGGTAGAGCGACAGCGCTGCGATGTTGGAGACGCGAACGTGGAGGGAGACGTATTGTGCGCCGAAGGTTTCGAACATGGCTCTCTCTGGGATCCTGTGTCAGCTGTCGCCTTGCCTGTGTGGACTCAACAAGAACTCACGACTTTGCCGCATGAGCTTCTCCGCCAGTCCGAGCCGTCTATGCGTCCTCATAACGCTGAGAGATGTGATGTGACCGTGTTGTATTCCATCTGACGGATCCTCCTCCATCTTCGCCAGGACGTAGCCGACAACTTTGGGCGCATCGTATGGTGACTTCTTGGGTCTCGAGACCTAGGTTCATGTCAGACATACTCTTATACGTCTCTGCAAAGCGCATGAAGACTCACATCTACTGCTACGTAGCTTAATTGCGGCCAGCACATGGCATGGTACATGTAGTATTTGCAGAAGTAGTTCTCTGGCAGATTTGTGATGTTCGTTTGCTGGACATGTGGAATGTCCGAGCAGCGCAAGACTCTGATGTCCATGATTGAGTGGTTGTGTGGTCGTGTGGGTGCGGAGTGCAGTGTGAGTGTTGATGCGATTCAACAGCGAGCATGTCATGGTGGGATGGAAGCTTGAAGTTGTGCTCACGAGAGTAATGCCTCAGGCATTAACCGATTTCATTCACTTCACCGCTTCCACATCTTCCCACTAGCGTCGTCAACTTGCGCTCGCATGCTATGTCGTTGATGCGACTGATGAAACTGGTAATTCACTTCAGGGAGATCACGACAACGAAATTATCGTCACATCAGAAGACTCGAACCATGGTGACGGCGTTGCAGGCAATCATCTCCGCATGTGCACAGTCTTGCAGCAGAACCAGCAACATCAGAGGAGTGGTTTGAGCGTAGCGGTCGCCTCGGTTCATGGTATTCCCACGGTGGCTCTTTTAATGGAAGAGTCCCCAAGCAAAGATGCCGCCGGAGCTTCTTGGAGACTGAGAGACCTCGAGAAAAAGTGCCGGTCCCTGAAGACGTATGGTGATATCGATCCCTATGCTCAATTTAGTCTCGCGGCATACCATCAAGTTCCTGTATGTCCTCCGGGAGTCAGAGGCGCAGAGTGGTTCATTTCACCGGAGCAAAGTTTCCCATAGGTCTTCCCACCTTTGCTGTGCTTCACCCACCGACCCCC
>AFIY01000594.1:0-33371 GCA_000223825.2 Zymoseptoria passerinii SP63
CTTTTGGATTTTCGTAACGAAGCCTTCTTATAGCGCTTTACTAATACGAACTATTGCTTAGTCTCCGAGAGCTTATTAAGATCGTAGTTAGTCGCCGGTCCTTTATCCTCTTCCTTATTAGTATCTAACGAGATATTTATAATACTATTACTAAGGCTATCTATAGTCTCTACGTATCTACTAGTCGTAATATCCTCGCTAATAAGCTCTCTAAACTACTCCTTCTATTACGGCTTATTATTATAGATAAATTTAGTATACTCTAGATATATTATATAGTATATCTACTTCTATCTACTAATATAGCCGGTATAAATAATCTACGCCTTCTACTTCCCCTTAAGCTTCTACTACTTACTCTTTAAACTAGATCTTAAAGTAAGTAGTTATAATAGTAGTATACTCGTAGAACGTTTATAATATATAGTTCTTACTATTAGTCTATACTGCCTTCCGCTCTTTAAATAGCTCTAGTATAAACTCGATGTACTTATTATTATACTATACTAGCTCTAGTAGGTATTTAGCCTCTAATACCTTCTTTACCTTCGCTACTACCTTTAATACCTTCTTAGCCTTCTTCGCTAGATTATCCTTTACTACTCTTTTACGTTTCGGTAGTATAGTTAGAGGTATTAGCGTAGTCGGAGGGATCTTTAAAAGAGCTAGATATAATAAGAGCTAGATATAAGAGGTAGATATATAACGACAATACGCCTACGACGCGCGACGCGCTCCCGGCTAAATTACATATTCTATAAGATTACTACTAAGGTTTAGTAGTAAAAAGGTAAAGAAGAGTACACGGACGGGTATAAGAGCTCCTGGTGAGGAGCACCGTCGGATACTACAGTATCTTCGTATACACCTGCTATATCTAGTAATCCGATACACCTTCGCAGATACTGGATACCAAACAGCGGATATCTTCACCAAATAAGTATCTACAAGTAGCTACTACGCAGTATCCTGGAGCTGGAAACGACAGGATCCGAGATACCCGCCAATATCCACTGGATACCGGTGCAAGTAGCCGGGGCCTAAGATGATGAGGAATGAAGGGATAGTCCACGCACTGAAATACAACAACAACAACAATACCCGACTGACATCCCGTCTCCCCTCCCTCAACAGAGAGCCAATCGCTCGTGCTGGTTGAAAGTTCGCTGCCGCCACCGTCGCCGGACGGCAATCTTCTTTCGTCTGGCGGAATGGGGATATACCACCACACACCACGACTGCGAGAGCTGCACGAAAGGCCCCATCATGCATGCATGCCGAGTGCAGGGAGAAGGAGAATGTCATTCTTCATTCTTCATTTCCATTTGGTCTCTTCTATCGACGGCGGACGCATGCACGCCCGCCCGCAAGCCTCGTTGCATGCAAGGCCTCATTGCATACAGACGCCTCTTGCAAATGTCATCGCTGGCTCTGACACTCACTCGCTCCCACCAGCCCGACCCACGTCAAGCACGTCAACCACTTCCGCTCCCATGCCAGTTCACCTCGCTCAGCTTCTCCCCTCCCACCCGAATCCATCCGCTCCATCATCAAACCCCACCCCCCCTCCTCATCTCTGATCAAAAGCATTGCTCTGCACGATACTCCCCCCCGCATCACCCAATCCCTCCACCGGACGATTATACGACCACCCCTGGAATTGTTGCTGCATCGTCTGACTCAGCATCGGACCTTCGACGTATGAATCCGCCGGGGCTTCCGAGGTGAATTCCTTGTCAAAGTTGGCCGTGTCGCGTTCGTCCACCACGCTGGGTTTGAACGAGGGTTCGTATTTGCGGTCGAGGAGTTTGCGCCAGTCGATGCTGTGGAAGAAGGGATGTGCCTGGGGATTGAGTCAGTGTGGTGCGTTCAGTGGGTACTGTACTTTCATCTCACCTTGATCTCCGCCGCGCCATTAGTGCCCAGTCTCCTCGTTGCGTCACGATCCAGAAGCTTGGTGAGCAAATCTCTCGCGGCTGGCGGTACGACCTCGGGTCCAGGGAAGTGAAGTGGCTCTGACAGAATCTTCCGGTACATCTCGTTCGTGTTCTCGTCGTAGAATGGCGGCAGACCTGTCAACATCTCATACAGCAGCACTCCCAGTGTCCACCAATCAACAGCTTTGGTATAGCCTTGGCCGTGAAGCAATTCCGGAGCGAGGTATTCGGGTGTGCCGCAGAATGTGTTCGTCTTGTCCTCATCCTTCATGTCCAGCTTGCACAATCCAAAGTCGCAGAGTGCAATGTGGCCGACATAATCGACGAGGATGTTTTCGGGTTTGAGATCGCGGTAGATGACACCGAAGCCGTGGAGGCATTCCAATGCGCAGAGGAGTTCGGCGGCGTAGAATCGGGAGCGATTGATGTCGAAGCGTTGCTCTTTTTGTAGGTGGTAGAAGAGCTCTCCGCCGTTGACGAAGGCGAGGACGAGGTAGAGTTTGTCGGGCGATTGAAAGGAGAATTTGAGGGGAGCGATGAATGGGTTGTTGATTTGTGCCTGAGAGGACATATTAGCAGGTGAAAATTTGCAGCCGTATCCTCAAGAAGACTCACCAAGACCGATCGCTCGGCAAGTGTATGTGCAACCTCGGACCTCGAGATGATGTGCTGCTTGCGGATGGTCTTGAGAGCGTAGATCCGGGACGTGTCCTTCTTCATCACCTGCATGACCTTGCCGAAACTGCCTTTGCCCACGACCTTCAACAGTTCGAAATCCTCCACCTTCAGCGAGCGTTGCGTGTTCTCCACAAACTTCACACCCAGCTTGATTGAACCACTTCCGTACTGGATCTCATTCCATTGAGTCCCCAGCCCATTGTTCGTTTGAGGAGGTGGCATGCTCTTTTCCTTCTTGTCCTTCTTCGCGTCGGAGGACTCCTGTGTTTGAGGCACATCCTCATCAAATGTGGGCTTCACACGGCATGTACCGATGAAGATGTCCTGCTGGCGACCAGCATTCGGAGGAGCGGTAGGGTTGCGGATGTAGAGGGAGAGGTTGAGCTCGGTCGATCTGCTGACATCAAACTTGTACTGTGTGCTCTCGCCTGCCCAAAGTGGATTCTCAGGTGTGCCGGAGACGGAGTTGACAAAGACTTGCTGCTTGTCGAAGTCCACAAGAGCGTATGGGAGGTACTTGCTGCTGTACCGACCGTGGGTGGAAGGCATGTTGTTGATACCACCGCCGCTCGAGGACATCGGTCTGAATGATCCTTGATTCACGCTGCTCGATCCTGGTCTTGCGCTGTTCCCGCTGCCCATGTAACTGCTCGAGAACGATCCCGCGCTCATACTGCTGCCATGTCCCGGTCTTGCGAACGCCTGCTCCGCGCCTGGCGGTAGGCTGAAGCCTTTGCCTTCATGTAGAGTGAGGATGAGGATACCGGGTTTCGCAGGTGTGGCGGTGGCCGTGGCCAATTGCTCAGAGGCGGCGATTCCTTGGGGGTCAGAGGCATTGGAGGCGGTCGAGGCGGCGGAGGAAGTGGCAGGTGTTGGATTCGTAGGGGCGGTCTTTGATGCGTCGGCGGATGTGCTGTTGTTGAGGGCGGATTGGGAGGAGGTGCGAGAAAAGGTATTGCTGAAGGGCGCTCCGAGGTGGGTCTCCTTCAGCTCTGCGAGGGGGTGTGGTCAGCGTGAGGCAGGAGGGCGCAGGAGGGAGGGAGTATGGAGGTGCGCGCATACTCTTGGTGAGTTTCCACGACATGCTCGATTGTGTTGTCGTGGAGTATGAGGTTGTGGGTCGGAAGAGGTGAAGTGGTGGTGTGGCTCTATGTATGTCAAGGAGAAGGAAGGCCGACGTCTCTCACAGCACACAGCACGGGAGCGGGGCGGATTGCGCGGCTGGTGGCGTCGTGGCGTCGTGGTAGGATCTGGTGGGACCTCGCCGTGCGTGGAAATGGTCGTTGGGTGATGATGAGACTGGCGAGATTTGTGTACGATCACATTTCTATTGTTTGGTGCAGCACGATGAAACATGGAGGAGATAGGTATGCGTGGAATTGGCAGTGAATTATTGAGGTGGATTAGGTAGAACTGAGTTATTACGTCCAGGCTGAATTGTTGCTCCGATTTGGATTGCTTGCTAAGCAAGCATGCCCGAAGAGCTCTTCAGTTTGGATTTCTTCTTCCACGGTATACCCGAGTGGGCATGCCAGCTTATTATTTTAATAGGTAGCATCTCTCGACTTTGACCTCCTCATCACCGCCCGCCGCGACAACCTGCAACCTAATAATAAAGCACTTCGATCACGATCCAGGGTCCAGCCTTGGCATCGTGTCGAGTGAACAGACTTCACTCAGCTCACCTCTCGCGGGTATCACCTGCTGGCAAGCTCAGCATATCGATCGGACGCTGCAAAACACCACTGAGAACGAACTTCCATCAAGCCCAGCTGCTGTATCATGGCCCTAGGACTCCTCAGCTCATTCCAGCGGCTTAGGCTTGCCTCAATCGAGCTTCAGTCTGCCACGATTCTCGTCGGCGGTGCATCTGCCGCGATGATGGCACACCTCCGCGGCGGTCAAGTACAGTGAGCTTGCACGGGGTATCACTACACCTGGGCATATGACTGACGCTCTCACAGGTGTCACGAGTCTGCTTATCGGGTTCGGATAGACAGCTTCGATCATCCTTTGGGTTCATCGTCTGCATTCGCATCAACATCAACATCAACATCAACGAGCGGGATTCGGACTTTCGGCGGCGTGATCGAGAATGGTTGAGACATGTCTCCGTGTTCCGTCTTTGAGCTCCGAGCAGCCAACTTCTCTTGGCGGTGTTTACTCCAAGACCACCGTTTGCACGAACCCACAACGCTTCCGCGATGCGTCATTCTTCATGACTTGTTTCGTCGGATCGAGAAGACACTGCTCTCGTCACTTTCGACACCAAACACCATTCCCTTTCTCTGCCAGCATCCACCACCTTTTGGAGTACTGCACTTCCTGCGCACCATCCCCCAAGTCCGCTTCGGCTGAAGACCGACTCAGCACATCTGACCGCCGCCAGGTTTCGGGAACAAGATTGCTTCCAGCAAATTGTCACCATGGCGCAGGACAAGCGGTACGTGTTGCTCGACTCATCGCCAGAACCAGAGCTAACACAGATACTCAGATTGTGCCACAAGTTCCAGCAGGGAAAATGCACGTATGGCAAGAAGTGCAAGTTTACGCACTCAGAGGTCCTGGCATCAGAGCGCAAAGTCTGCCCATACTTCCTGAAGGGCAAGTGCGACCGAGGAAAAGCTTGCAAGTGGTCTCACGAGAAGGAGGATGTGGAGCAAGCGAAAACCGCCGAAAAAGCCGCTCCACAATCGACCGTCACATCCAAAACATCTGAAGCTCGCATGAGAAATTTCAAGTGTCGCATACCCCTACAGACCGCTCGCGCCAAACCGCTTGGACATGCGCTCGGTGAGTTCTGGCAACAGGCTCTTGAGCTCGTTGCTACGGAAGATGGCACTGTGCAAGAGACAATGACCTTGCTCACAAGCGAAGGTGGACTCCTTCGAGTCAGCGAAGTTCTGGGACAGCGCTTTGCCACATTGACCAAAGCTCAATTCGCGCGCCTATTGGCTACCCAATTGATGCCCTTCCTCAAGGTCATCACCCACACCAACGTCCTGTCCTCCATCCTCCTTCGCACGAAGGTCACTACCGTCTACAATGTCATCTACGCCGCTGACGGAAGTGGAGAGCGCGCGGCTGGGCTCTTTTCACGCCTTGCAGCTCACCTGCTCGACGTTATCGTTTCCGATCCAGCGACCGCAGACATCGAATTGAGTGAAGAACAGCTCGAGATGCTTGAGACGGCGGTCTACGCATTCACCATGATGGTCGAGTGCAACACTCCGGCCCACGCCAACCCTGCTTTCTTACCTCCTGCCCAAAACCTCACTGCGATCTTCGAGATCCTTCCAAGCAGCACTTCTTTTACAACGTCCAAAGCGCGGAACAATCTTCGTAAGCTTCAACAGCGGCTCGGCATCGGACAAGCACTTGCAGACACCATCTCGGCTCAACACAAAGTCGGTGCTCGCGCAACGTTCGAGCTCGCGAAAGAACTGCCGGGTAACCTGTCAGAAGAAGGCTGCAGGCACGACAATGACCATGACGAGATTGGCAAAATCCTGATCCTGCCTACCTTGCAAGAAATTCAAAGCTCGCGCAATGAATACCTTCCCTTCGCCGACCCGCGGGAATGGCACCTCAAAGGCCTGCCGGGATTGCTGGATCGCAACTTCCGCCTGTTACGCGAAGACACTGTCGGACAGCTCCGAGATGCTGCAAAGTCCGAGCTGGAGAGACTTCAGAACCCATTCGCACAAACGGAGACCAAGCATCGAGGTGCCCGCATTTTCGTCTACCATGATGTTCAAATCGTGTCTGCTGCTTTCGACAACTATCACGGCATGCACTTTGCGATGCGCTTCTCCCGGCCCTCGGGCAATCACCAGAGAAGCAAAGGCGGCCGCCAAGAATGGTGGGAGCTATCCAGGCGCCTTGGGCAAGACGCTCTGATCTGTCTACTTGGCTCTTCGGGCTCGGCGACCTTCTTCGTTGCGATGGCTCAAGCCCATGCGGCGCAGAAGCCTACGAAGCTGCAGAATACCTACGATCTGGCGTCGGATCCAGAGAACGCGTACGTCGTTGTCAAGCCAGTCGATCCACACTTCGAATACCTCGCTTTGCTCAACTCCTTCAGTCATGAATCCCAGGATGTTCACTCGATCGTGGAATTTCCGGGAGTCTTGTTGCCGGCCTTCGAGCCAACATTGCAGGCCCTGCAGCGGATCAGTGAGAGTCTCGATACACCTTTCCCGGCCATTCTCGCGCCCGTGTCTGCGCCCGACGATCCAAGCCAGGAGATGACGGTTCCTCCGCCGACTTACGCCACCAGGCCAGGCTTCAGATTCGATCTCTCTAAGATCACCAGCGGCGTCCAGCAGTTCACGTTTGCACCATCTGATGATATTGACCTGGCTACAGCGCAGCTGGCCGACAAATCCAGTCTCGATCTCGGACAAGCTCATGCAGTGGTCTCGTCGCTGTCCCGATGCTTTGCAGCGATTCAAGGCCCTCCTGGCACAGGCAAGTCTTACACCGGCGTCCAACTGATTCGTATTCTTCTGGCCAACAAGAAGGCGACAGCGATCGGGCCGATTGTGGTCTGTACTCAAACGAATCACGCGCTCGACGCCATCCTGGAGCGTTCCGTCGATGATCAGGTCCCGGGGATCGTTCGCATCGGTGGTCGCTCGAAATCTGACCGCTTGGAAGATGTGAACCTCAAGACTCTTGTACGCCAAGTCGACCGGACCAAGACGGAAAAGTCGGATGGCTGGGAGCTGAGGCAAGCGTTGGATGAAGAGTCGGAACTCATCCAGGCGTTGCTTGACGGCTTTTCTAACATTGACTCCGACAACGCCCTCGAGGCGTATTTGCTGGGCTCCAATGCCGATCACCACAAGCAATTGTTCGGCAGCGAGGACGACGATGGTTTCATCACGGTCAAACACAAGAAGTCTTCCGTCATCGATGACTGGCTCTCCAAGAATGTTCCACATCGCGGACATCGAGTCCGACCTGTGCACGAGCTGCATCACGCTCGCCTGTTTCAGATGACTGGCGAAGAGCGGAAGATCCTACTCCAGACTTGGAGGGCTGAGATGGCGAATGAGCTTGACAATCAGCTCCAACACTCACGTACTACATTCGCCAACCTCACAGGCAGAATCGAGATCATCCGGACGGAGCAGAAGCTACGGGTCCTTCGTCAAGCAAGCATCATCGGCATCACCACCAGCGGACTTGCTCGCAATCTCGAGCTACTTCGCCACGTCAACCCAAAAGTCCTCATCTGCGAGGAAGCAGGCGAAGTGCTTGAAGCGCATGTCCTCACTGCATTGCTACCTTCGGTTGAGCATTGCATCCTTATCGGCGATCACCAGCAGCTCCGCCCGCAAGTTCAAAACTACGATCTATCGACCGAGAGCCGCAACGGTGGACAGTATGCACTCGATCTGTCCCTTTTTGAGCGCTTGGTCCGTCCCATGGACAAGTTCGCTCAGCCGCTGCCATTCTCCACCTTGGAAGTGCAGAGACGCATGCACCCATCAATCTCTCAGCTCGTTAGGGAGACCCAGTACTCCCACTTGCAAGACGATCCACGCGTTGCCACATATCCGGAAGTCATTGGTATGCGTCGTCGTCTGTTCTGGATGCACCACGAGGAGCCGGAGGACGATCGTTCAGACGGCAACGCCATATCTCGGACCAACCAGTTCGAAGTCGAGATGATCGCGGCACTTGTGAAGCATCTCGCCCAGCAGGGCGTCTACAATACATCCGATATTGCAGTCATCACTCCATATCTTGGACAATTGCGGAAGCTGAGGACCAAGCTGTCCAGCACTAATGCAATTCTGCTCAACGACAGGGATGTTGATGAGCTGGCGAAGGCAGATCTCGATGCTGAAGAAGTTCAACCCACAGCACATCAAGTTGCTTCCAAGGGCAACTTGACGCAGGCCATTCGCCTTGCAACGGTTGATGGTTTTCAGGGCGAGGAAGTGAGTTGGCTGTGATTCCGATGTTTTGGACCTCTGCTGACTTCCATATTTTATTTTCTAGGCGAAAATCGTCCTCGTCAGCCTTGTTCGAAGCAACAAGAACAACATGCCTGGCTTTCTCCGAACGCCAAACCGCATCAACGTTCTTCTCTCGCGCGCACAGCATGGGATGTACATCATCGGTAACACCAACACTACCGAGAGTGTACCTATGTGGCAAGCCGTCACAGAGCTCCTCCGCACTAGTGACAATCTGGGCGATGCTCTGGAACTCTGCTGTCCACGACACCAAGACAGACCAATGCTTGTTCAATGTCCTGAAGACTTTGCTCGACTGTCACCGGAAGCCGGATGCGATCTTCTCTGCGACAAGCAGCTTGACTGCGGTCACTCGTGCGTCGCAAAATGTCACTCTGAAATGCTGCACGGAGCTTTCCACTGCATGAAGGCATGCACGAGGCCACGAAAGGGTTGCAAGCACGTCTGCCCAGATCCGTGCGGAGACAAGTGCGATCCTCTGTGCAAAGTCATCATCAAAGACGTCGAGGTCACTTTGACGTGCGGACACAAGACGAAGGACTTGCAATGCTTCGAATTCCAAGATCAGAAGAACATTCTTTGCACCGAGCAGGTGACCAAGATCATTCCTGGCTGCAAGCACGCCGTCAAGACTGCTTGCCACGTCGACGTCAACCAAGAATACTACTCCTGCTTTGCCGAGTGCGGAGAAAACCTGTCTTGCGGTCATACTTGCAAGAAGCGCTGCTCAATCTGCCATATCCGCGGAGAAGGCGGAAAGCTCCGCGAGACATACCATGGCGCCTGCAACCAGATGTGTGATCGTGGCTACAGCACATGCAAGCACCGGTGTGCTTCCAAATGCCACGAAGGATATCCGTGCGGTCTTTGCATGAAGCGTTGCGACACCCGCTGCTCTCATGCCCAATGCAATCGGAAGTGCTCGGAAGCTTGCAGTCCATGCATGGAAGAGCAGTGCAGCTCTGGTGCTCACTGCCCTCACACGGAATGCTGCCCGATGCCTTGTGCTGCTCCCTGCACTTGGCTCCCATGCTCCAAGCGCTGCTCCAAGCTTTTGGAGTGCGGTTGCCAATGCCCTTCGGTTTGCGGAGAAGAGTGTCCGAGCATCAAGTTCTGCCAGATCCATGGTACCGATGGCGTCAAGAGCTCAAAGGCGGATTTGCTGGGGTTCACGTTGTACGGAGACATCAATCTGGACATCGACCCATGCATCTTCACGCCCTGCGGTCACGTCTTCACGGTCGACTCGCTCGATGGCACGATGGACATGCACTCTCACTACGACGTCAACCCTTTGACTGGCGAATATGTCGGACTGAAGAAATCAGCAGAGCCTTTCTCCATGGATGAAGCCAAGTCGTGCCCAGAGTGTCGCGGCTCGCTGACCGGCATTGCTCGCTATGGACGAATCGTTCGCCGCGCACTGCTCGACGAGAGTGCCAAGAAGCTGGCGGCATGGTCGAACAGCAAGCATCAGGACTTGTCTAACCGTCTGGCCGCACTTCAAGGTGACCTGATGAGCACGACTGGTTCCAAATCGAAGCCAACCCAAGACCTTGTCATCGCCGGCCTTCCCTCAGACCAATACCAGACCATCAAGGCCGGCCCCAATACGAAGCGCTACCCGAAGCTTTTTGCGCTTATCAACGACCTCACCTACTTCGTCAAGAAGCTGAGCAAAGACGAGCAGCCGTACCAGCGAGTTCATGATCGCGTCGAGGTTGTGCGTCGTCAAAAGACCACTGCCGATGGAATCGCGGCGTTCGAATTTGGCAGCGAGGAGTTGCAGCTTCGTGAGCATCTGCAAGCCAGTAACCTTCTCAACCGTGCCTTCCTGGTCCTGCTCGGAGATGTCGTCAGCGTGCACAACTCTGCACCGCACAAGGACCGTGGAACTCTACGGATCGATCTCTCCGCTAATCGACAATCGTGCGAGGCTGTGATCAACGAATCCATCGGCAGCAAGAACGTCCGCCAGCAAGCCGAGGCAGCTGTCATCTGGGGCAAGTTCGCCGCCATGGAGTGCGGTATGAAGGTTTCCGAGAAGGACGCTCCGGGTCAGCAGCACCGTCTTGACGCTTTGCGCGATCGAGCGCTCGAGTACCTGAAGGGTGTGGATGAGATCTGCGCTCAGCAAGGCAAGCTGGTCAAGGACGTCGAAGAGCATCCAATGCATCGCATCATCATCGAAGTGGAGGATGTGAGGAAGATGCTGAACCAGGGACTCTCGAGCTCCGAGATGCGAATGATCGTTGCTGTCATGGCGAATGAGTTCAGCGGCACCGGTCATTGGTATCGCTGCGAGAACGGCCATCTTTTCACCGTGGGCGAGTGCGGTCTGCCCATGCAGGAGGCCAAGTGTTCCGAGTGTGGCGCTGGCGTTGGTGGACGGAGTCATCGGCCGACTGAAGGAGTCTCATTGGCGCGTGATGTCGACGAGATGTTTGGAGGCATGACTTTGTGAGTACTGGGAAACGTCACGATAGAGATTTTTCGTTCGAGCATGCCCGACATTGCATGTGAAACGGGTGACAGAATGGATTGAAGACTGCGGTCTCATGTTTGGTTACTCCTAGCTAGAATGTAGAGTCCTTGAGTAGTCTGCATCCAAGATCAATGTCTCCTTAATGTTGTTCAGGTATATTGTCCCATCCCCTTCGGAGAGGGCGATACATGTTCATCAGGGTCACCTTGATCATGGCTCTTTACTTTGGCCTTGAAGCGGATCGATGGGCATGTCAAAGGTGCACGAATCGAGACGGACCCAAAAGATGGCTGATGGGTCAACTCTGGAACGGCTTCGCATTCTGTTACGTTTAGCCAGAGAGCATTATATCTGAGTCGTCTGCATCAATTGTCAATGTCTCCACAACGTTTCCCCAGTAATCGGTAAGCGTCTGGCGTCTGAAGTCACACATATAAGTTTCCAGTTTTTGGCTCCATTGACAATGGACGGAAACTCGTGTTTTGTAAAGAAAAGATTTCACTCAAACGCAGCATGTGGGACGCATCTGGATCTGTTCTTGCTGCTAATATTCGTGCAGCCGCCGTGAGTTGTGGCGCTTGAACGCGCTAAGCGCGCTAGCTGCGTCGCGAAGTCAAGTGAAGTGAAGTGCTGCTAGCCTGTCGCTCTGTCAAGCTACTTTCTCCACTTTCTCCCAGCAGATCAAAGATATACTGCTCTATTGTAAAGACATTTGCCGGTCAGTTCTCCCCGAATCCGAGTCGGAGGTTTATCGACCTTCCCAAGCGGTGGCGGCAAGAGCAGGAGCAGAGAATCTTAGCGACCAGCATCTACAGCGTGGCCGAGGGCAAACATAACCCCGTGCAGGTGGGTGATTGAGTTGGGCTGTACCATTTGACCACATAAGCTCGTTCGTAGCATAGAGTACATTCTTCACGACTGTGCACAATACAAGCACGTCGAGATCTCGGAATGGAGAGGAAAATTTAACCATCTTCTATGGTTTACATGCTATGAGACGGATTCGGATTTTCGTCTAATGGCTTGCATACATTACGCTGCGAGTAGTTGTGCGTGTCCTGGTGGCATCGTTCTCCTTCTCAGAACTCCACTCGTGGAATCAAGTCGAAGAGCAAACAATGAGCTTTTGGTATTCCGTTGCATCCTCGGTATGGATGTCGCGGTGCTATTCATGACCTATGCTGGTATTTCGATGCTTAAGCCAGGCCAAAACACTTGGACATCGGACGTCCATGTTCTCTCCTTCGCCTTTGCTAGCGAAGATCGAACTTTACATTGGCATTCGAATGATTCAACAGGGCACGTTTCTTGAGCCCGTTTGCTTCAGAATCCATTCAAGGAAGGTACCAACCGTAGTCGTCGTCGTAGAACTGCGGTCCTGAAGCGAAGCCATCATCCCAAAATGCATTCATCATCAAAACCGCCAGTATGATGCCTGCACCTTGCAATTGCATGGTGGATGCCATGCTGCAGGCTTGTTCTTCCAACTTCTGCCTCCGATCTTTTGCCTCTATGTCGAGGCTTGGAGGGTAGGAAACCGCAAGGCTATTGTCGGGAGATTACGTTAAGGTGAAGTGCATTGCGGACCGACATCTCTCCATTGACTTGAGCTCGATGGTCAGGGATCTAGATTGCCGAGCATAATCGCGGACAATAATGTGCATTCATTTGTCCACTTGATCGCTGGATGGGTCGGAAACGCGCCATGTGTGATGTACTTTAAGCTCCGTAGTACTGAAGTACAGAGTCCTGGCGTCCACAGAGATCGCGCGGCAGACCTGGAGCAGTGACGGGATTCTCATCCGCTCTGGCTCGGTGATCCAAACCTTTTATGATCCGGCTGGCATCTTTGAGCGTCGCTTTGTAGATGCGGTTGCGAAGCTCGGGAGGAAGATCCATCAGCCGGAAAGACTTTGAAGAAAGCTCCAGCGCCTCAAAACAGGATCGTATGTTGCGCCGATAGGGAGTTCGTCGAAGGATACTCGAGCTGGTACGGGTGAAGATCAGTGCCCTAGCTTCTTCTTGCTTGGGGACTCTGTTTCTTGCCCTATAGGTGCCCATCCTCATCAGGGCATCGAATGTAACGTCGGCAGGCATGAGTTTTGCTACACGCAGCAAAGCGCATGTGCTCTCGGCCCATGATCTGCAGTCGGAACCTTCGTACAGTAGACCGCTGACAGTGAGGTCTCCAGGGCTGTAAGCTCCGCGGGCGTCCATTGTGCCGGCAGTAGATCCGTTGTTGGTGGAAGATGGCTGCGAATTGGATGAAGGTTCGATTGATTGCTTGCTTGCGTTGTGAGATGACACCGACAATAAGCGAAGTTGTTGGAGACGGATGAAGAAGGAAGCGAAGGAAGAGTTAGAAGACAACACCCTTAAGCTAAGCCGAAGGTAATGGGTGTGTTGGTGCATGTGCTTGTATGTGTCACAGATGGAACACGGGGACAGTTGGTGGGTTTTGAGACAAGGGTCGTTCCGTTGTTGTTGATCGTCGCATATGAAAGCTATGAAGTTGTACGTGAAGTCCAGCCCTGACGGCGCTCGACTGTCCTGCTCCTCGTGCCATCTCGTGTCAATCTCTTCTCCAACACAATGACCTTAGCCATCGAACGCCGCCGTGTCAACTTCTCGTGTTCAAGCAAATGGCAAGCCACCACAAGCCGTGACGATCATCTCACCTCCAACACCATCCTCCGCAGCGTGCTTCATGATCATCTTGCGAAGTGCCGGATCTGGCTTCCATTGAGCCGTCCCATCGACGCTGAAGGCGGTACTCACATCGAGCTCAGACTTGCCAGTGATACGCAAGATGTACGCACGAGGGGCCACGTACCGGGCAGCGCCTTCGCGGCAGAAGCCAAAGGTGACGTGACTCAAGTACTTGTGGTTCTTCGTGCCCACAACGTCGAGCCAGTAGAACAATTGACCCTGCAGGTACTTCGGGTTGTAGCGCACACGCTGTGGGGTTGACATGCTGAAGTCGTGGGAGCCATAGTGGCGTTGGAAAGGTCTGAGGGGTAGGAGCACGTCGACGGCCTTGAAGTGGCAGCAGCTGTAGTACCAAGCAAAGCTCTCGCTACGCAGAGCGCTGGAGGTTTGCATGATGGCCGGGATAGAGGAGCGCTCTTCCTGTGGAAGGATGGTCTGCGTTGGGAGGTCGGCGAAGTGCTCCTGGTAGACCAGATCACGAAGTTCAACCGGAAGATCCATGAAACGGAATGGCTGGGCCAGTCCCTTTAGCTCCTTGAAGAATTGGGGGTATGTCGGGTATCCGCCAGAGTCGTCGTAGTTGAGCGGTAGACGATCGAGAATGCGTGGGCTGACTCTGGAGCGCACTAAATCGATGACGACGTCTGCGTGGATGTCGAAGTCGAAGCGGGAGGGCGAGATGTCGAGTTGGTCGGAGGTGTACTTTGCGAAGCCCTTGGCGTAGAGCAGGGCGTCGATGGAGGCCATGGCGGTGTCGAAGTTGCCCTCCCAGAGCAACTCGCTGTTTTCGATATGCAAACATGCAAAGTTGCGGGCCATGACGGACACTGCGCTTGATGGATCGGTCATTTCTGCGAGCAGCAGTGCGAGAAGCAGACGATAGACCGTGTCCGGACGATGCTGAGGACAAGCCTGGCGGCGGAATGGGTTTCTGCGGAGAATCTGTGGTCAGAAATTGGGATTGAGGGAAGACGAAGTTCCGAGAAGTTTCGAAAGCACAGCGGAAGCAAGTTTGTCGTGATCTTCGCGCGCGCGTCTTGCCAGAACGTTCACGTGAAAGACTTGGCAACGTCGATGGACCTTTTGCCCACCACCAGACTTTCACCTGCGATAGATAGAATGAACGGGTCCCGAAACTTCTGCTCGATCCCCTGAATCAGTCCATTGAAAATGGACAATAGTCGCTCATTTCAGATCATGTTTGTCTCGCGGTCGTCCAATGCTGACATAGAGAGTGAAAGTTCATTCCACCGAACAACCTGTTGGAGGGTATACCGAGTGGTAGCAGTCCCATGCTCAAAGTGCTGCCTGCAAGTTCGAGATTTTCACAAAGTCGCCGTGTATCAATCGTCGAAATACGTGATTTGCGTCCATTCAGAGCGGACTGACACTGCTGTTTTTAACATTTGTATCTTGACATGAGAAGTGCGCAAAGATCAAAATGGGATGCAGGACAAGACGCTGATGCGAAGAGGTGGTAGTCAAACTTTTGACAGTATCTTAAGCACATCGCGGGCAAGATGTCACTCTCTCAGCAGTTCTCGTGACGAATTTCCTGCTTTTCTGCAATATCAGTCCATTGACAATGGACCAATACCGCGTTTCTTCCATAGTTTGCTCAACGCCTACACCTCGACACCGCAGTGAGACAGCAAACTTGACATGAGCAGCCAGAGGCGGACGCTCCCCAGGCCGAAGAGCTCAGCCGCATCAATGTTCTGCTTAGCTCTCTTTCCTTCCCGCGCACTGAACGCCCCAATTCGATGTATCGTGCGAACGATGCTTTATCTTCGCGACCATTCACAATGCAATAGCTCTCAACTTGCGGTCAACGTGCTGCTGAAGTGGAGCCTCCGTCAATGAGAGCATCAGAGGAGTGAAGGCAAATCCTGGTCAACTGTCGGCCATTGCTGTTCGTGTTTGTCGTCCGCTGCGTGATGATACTGGTGCACCCCTCAAAGCACCAACTCGCACCTTTCGTTTCCAATGTTTGCAGATCACCCGCGCCGCTGGTCCGTCTCAACAGATCCTGCCGCAGCTCGCCCATACCAGAAACCATGTCACTTGGGTTTGATCTTCCCCTCCTTGACCAGATTGGAACTCTCCAGCAGCGCAATCAGAAAGCATCTCGCCTTGTATTGATATCAATCCGCGGTACATCTCGAGTCGCTCGACGAGCTTTTGAATGGACTCCAATGACGGAGGGTCAAGATCTCGTCCATCGTCAACCCTTTGTTTGGGCAGAATGCGAACTTGATGATCAGGTACTCTGAACCGAAACGGCTGGATTGCGCTTCAGAGCCAGTGCGACGCAGCATCCTCCAGGTGTTCAAGCTCAAGAGTCGAAGATTTCGCAACGCTCCAGGAGGCTTGATCTTAACCCACATCTGCAGAAGCTCCTGTAATCTTGCATCGGGGCTGTGGTTCATCCTGAACTCACTCAATGAATGGTAGACCGGCGATGCCTCCCGACGAATTTGCCGGCAGATGGCAAGCACCAGAGGAGGTTTTACTGACAGCCGAATGCTTAACTTGCGCACGCCACTCATCTCGGGCAGCAAAGCATAGATCCTAGCGCGTAGCTCCGGAGGGAGGTCCAAGAACCTGAAGGGCTTCGTTTGAACCCGTAGTTGATTCCAGAGTCAGGGTATTGCATAATCCAATCGCTAATTGCCTGGC
Organism: Zymoseptoria passerinii SP63; assembly: GCA_000223825.2. Classification (NCBI taxonomy): domain Eukaryota; kingdom Fungi; phylum Ascomycota; class Dothideomycetes; order Mycosphaerellales; family Mycosphaerellaceae; genus Zymoseptoria; species Zymoseptoria passerinii. The sequence goes on from AFIY01000594.1 coordinate 16,479, forward strand.
ATTTTCAATCTCGACCTGATGGCCGGGTCAACTTTATGGAGAATCGCTGTTATGCCTTCATCGACGGAAACTTTGCGAACAAAGCGGGTCCACAGCTGGTTGGAAGTGAAGTTTTCCATGCCATGCAGCCTCAGCATCGCGTCAGTCTTGAGTCTCCACTGTTCGAAGTCAGAGCCAGCGTAGAGAATGTCTCCAAGCTCACAATCTCCAGGACGAGCCATGTTGTGTGGGAAGAGTGGATGATGTTTGCCGTGTGCGGAATGTTCCTGCTCTCGGCAGGTCTGGCGAGATGTGAGTCGGAGTCGAGGTGTTGTCTGATAGTATTTGAATTTGGTGTTTTTGTTCTGCGCTGGCTTTGCGTTGTGCAAGCGGTAGTGAAGTTGATGTTGTACGGTGAGATGTTTCTGTTGAAGGAGTCGGAAGTCATCAGTAGCGTCGTCGAGATTCTGACGGTGATTGGTTGAATCAAAGTGAATCGCTTGAAGTCCCATGCAAAAGACAGTCAACGTACTATTTTGCATGTGACAGGAAGTCTTCCCCTGCACACTCTCCCAGCACACGACTCCACCAGCACCACCAGCACACGACTCCACCAGCTCCTAGCCCCTTCAACTGCACATGCCACCATGCGAAGGATGAGGACATATGACAGGCCGAGCTTGACCGTATCACTGCCGTGATCCGATCAGCGATAGTGAGAGCAAGCAGCGACATCAGTACTGTCACGCCTGGTCAGCATCAGCCGCCTTCTGCTGCCCTTCCCTATTGCATCCCCCTCCTCTCCACCACCTCACGTGCGAGTCGTGTTGACACCGCCGCGGACGTCCCATCTCCCATTTCAAACCCACTGGAATCCGTTGGTTCCGAAAAGGCCCCGAAAACGTCCACACGAGCAACCACTTCCGTAAGGTATAGACGGCGGCGAGAGAATGCTTTGGTCGGAAAGAGGGAGGAGTGCCGAAAGCTCCTAACAAGTACCTACCTCTACCTACAATCGCGTCATCACGACCCATCCAACCCGAGCGTGGAAGTAGTAGTGAATCCATCGCAAATCCATCGCGCATCCATCGCGAATCCATCCCTCCTCGCTCCCCTCAGTGTGAAGCTCAGCGGCTCAGGTCAGCGCGGTTGCTCACAGCTAGAGCTGCTGGGTGAGGGAATTGTGAGTAAAAGTCGTCCCGACGGTAACGCAGGGGAGGGGAGGGGAGCTCAAGCGAAAAGGGCGACCAGGGACATGCATGGTCGGCCTGAGAAGCTCGATCGTTGGACATCGTGAAGGAGTGACGGGGGCGATGGAGAGGATGAAGTGAAGTCGGTCAATACCTATCGTACCATTTCAGCTCCGACATTGACGGCTCGAAGCAAACCTGACCGAACCCTTCATAACTCTCAGCTGTGAATTTCATTCGTCGTCTTCATATCTTCTACTCCGCTTCAAATTAACCGCCTGCGCCTCGCTCAACAACTGTACCCCTCGCCAACCCACAACATCACACACTGCCTCCCGATCATACACAGCCGTTCATCTCCCGGACATCCCACGACACCATCAGTGGGATATGTACAAAGTTGATAGCACACCGTACAACAAAAGGAAATCCGCCCGCAAAAAGCTCACCACCACCTCACTCCTCAATGCCGATGCCCTTCATGCCCCGACGCACTACCACCCTCACTCCCATTTCTCGGTGGCGGCGGGCAGCAGCTCTTGCCACCATCACCGCATCCATCACCACAGTCTAACAGACAGTCCTGCTCGTCACCCCCCTCACCCGGCGCTGGAGCATTCCTGTGTCCGTCGTCTCCCTCGTACTCACTCCCGCGGTGGAACTCCGGCTGGATGGTCGACGAATGGATGCCGTACTCGTGGAGACATTGACGAATCGCCGACGCAAGCTGCATGTATCGCTGGGACCCCTCGGCGCGGAAGTTGAAGTTGACTCGGACGTGCAGGGAAGCGACGAGCTTGGTGTCGGAAAGTTGCCAGACGTGGAGGTGGTGACAGGACTCAATACCGGGCAAGTCCTGGATATCGTCACGGATGTCGTCGACTTCGATGCCGTTGGGAACAGCTTGGAGGAGGATGCGGGAGGCGGCTTTGCAGAGGGGAATGGCGGAGCAGAGGATGATGATGGTGATGACGAGGGAAATTGCCGGGTCGAAGTAGAAGCGGCCAGGGAATTTCGCAAGCCAGATGATGAGTGCTGTAGCGATGACACCAATGTTGCCGAGAGCGTCACCCATGACGTGGAGGAAGATGCCCTTCATGTTGAGATCACCGTGGTCGTGGCCGTGTCCTCCACCAGACTTGCCTTCTCGAGGTTTCGAGTGTTTGTGTTCGGCATGGTCGATGGACTTTCGCGGTACGGAACCATACCCAGCGTGCGTGGCGACGATGAGAGGATCGACTTCGGTAACGTTGCCATTCTCGGCTGGGGAGACCTCACCATCAGTGCCTTCTGCGGAATCGACAGGGTCGAGACGACCGTGGGCGATGATGGAGTTGCGGAAACCTGCTGGACCGGGGAAATCTTCAAAGTTGACGTATGACTTGGAGTGAGAGCGGCTGTGACGACGCTTGACAGCGGTGGAGTCGCTGGAGGTGCGGGCGTGGGTGTGGGAGTGATCGTCTGCAGTAGCTGCCTCGGCGTGAGAGTGAGAGTGTCCAGAGTGGTCGTGCGCATGGCCTTCCTCGGCGTCTTTAACTGCATTGCCATCTCCGTGATCGTGACTGTGACCTCCATGGCTGTGTCCGACGTCGTGGAAGAGGACCAGTCCGACCAGGTTCGACGCCAATCCGAGACAGCCAACGATGAGCACCAACTGAGGATTCGACACTTCTTGCGGCTCGACAAATCGCTGAATGGCGTCCAAGAAGATGGTCACGCAGAGTGCGACGAGGAAGACTCCATTGACCAGCGCTCCCAGGGTCTCCGCACGTTGGTATCCATATGTGTACATTTTCGGCGCGGAGCTCTTGTTTGCCATCTTGACGGCCCATAGACCAACGCAGAGGGAGAGGACATCGTTGAGCATGTGGAAGGAGTCGGCGACGAGGGCGAGGGAGTGGACGGTGTATCCGCAGACGAGTTCGAGGAGGAAGAAGCACGAATCAATCACCAGGAGGATGATGATCCGGCTGGACTTGGAGAGAGCCATGGTGGGTGGGAGTGTTTGAGGGGTGGTGGACGGTGGACGGAGACCGGGGGTGGAGGAGTCGGGAAGAGGTCGTCGTCGTCGCCGGCGCTGGTGGTGATGCGCGCGGTGAGGTGGAAGAGGAGGAGGAGGAGGAGGAGAGAAGAAAGAAAAAAAGCGCAGTGGGAGGCGAAGTTCTCTCTTTGCGGTGATTTCACAATGGCAGGAGCGAGACCGGGTAGATGGTAGTACCTCGACTCTGTGAGACATGGGGAGTCAGGTCTGACGAAAGATTATTCAGAGTGGCGCGCAACTCTAAACCAGGGGAATTAGCCGAGAGAATGGGCCCAGATGCCGGGTGCCGGAAGATCCTTTTCCATCAAATGTCCATCAATATCCATCAATTGCAGCAAGCACGACCATCAAATTGCCCCGTTGAACCTGAACCGGCCAAGACCGGCATCATGATTCGACCATAGTGGACCGTGTCACGCAATGTGCGCCGGTGCCGGTCGCGATCTACGAGGTACTAGAACTACCACTCTCCTGATTTCTGCTCGACAGAAGTTGGGTTGTTCGAGAATCTCCTCACGACCGATCGAGATCGGACAAAGCACCTGCAATCAATGGCAAGAAAGAAGCATTTCTTATCATTAGCCGACGTCGGGCGTGCTGCCGACAAGCCGGGCGGGACAGCAAGTCGGCCAAGCTGCGGTGTGCAGGACCGGACAAGTTTGGGCGACAACACAATGATCTCTGTCAATCAACATCGCACCTGACGAGACACACGCGCGACTGAGAAGAGCACGAGGTGCGCCGTGATGACCTTTGCCAGGCTCACCAATCTATGTACACCTCGACTTGAGGTTTGACCAGCTTCAACGCACAAGAAACACCAAGGAACGAACCATGAAGCACATCCCCGAGCGACGTTCCTACGAACCATCGGGTGACGTACCAAGTATACCGGAGCCTGAGCCCGCACATCTTCACTCCGGTGATTCTTCCGACGATGAGCGAGAAGCGACGGAGATGCGAGATGTATGGCGTCCAGCGGTGAGGCGAGAAGCCACACCTGTGCACTGGTACGACGGCATGCAGAGGTGGTGGAAGCGGAGCGTCTACCTCTCGGTGCCGCATGTGGACTGTCGAGATCATCTGGGTGAGTACAACGACTTCTAGACTTTCCTTCTTCCGCTTGCAAGACGAGGGACTGCAGCACCACGCACTGACACCCTCACCAAGCCAACGAGAGAACTTTCCTCGGCTACTTGCGAACGTCCCTAGCTCTCTCCATCATGGGAACCATCATGGCTCAATTCTGGCGACTCCAGCATGCACCCCACCCGAGCCCAGTCTTCGGCTACTTCGTCGTCAGCATACCTCTCGCCGCGATCCTTCAAGTTGCCGCTCTGTGCACCGCACTGCTGGGCGGTATCAGATTTTGGAGACAGCAGACAGCCATGGCAAGAGGAAAGGTGTGGGCTGGAGGATGGGAGATTACGAGCATTGGGTGTGGAATCATGGCGGTGAGTCGTGCGTCCTATCTCGATCTTCTACGTGACTCCTCTGAGGGATTGTTATGTATTTGCCACTCTGATGGGTCATGATATATACCAAGGAAAGCAGCTGGAAGTTGACGTTGAAGCTGACGTTCTCACTATCAACACAGCTCTTGCTCACTCTATTCGCCGTACACGTTGGCATCACTGCTCACAAGCGATGAAGCCAAGATTCGTGTCAGTTTACCACGATCATGGCTACCGCAATGTCTGGAACCAATCTCGGCGGAAAACTCGGCCGCTGGGAAGTCCTGGCGAGAACCAGCGACAGGCATCCTCTGTTGCAGCTACTTTGGCTGCGGGGTAACAGAATCAGCTCGACAAGGTTGATGAGTCTCTTCCGTGAGTCTCTTCCGATAAGGACAGGACGACCAAATATTCAGAGTCGCCATTCCAATGCGTATCTACCATGACTTCGAGACTGACCTGTTGAATGTCGAGCAGAGGATGCAGAAGCCTTCCTGGCCTTTGAGATTGAATGGCATGATCGCATGTCTGAGAGCTGGCCGCGGTGCTCAGACAGTCTGGGCCAGCTGCCATCCGTCTGCTGCAGCCATCTTCTCTCGCTCGGAGTGTTACCAGGTAGGACGAGACTGTACAGAACGCCAGATGAGAGTGCAGGAAATCTGTCACGGAATGCCGAGTTTTCAAAGTGTCGACAAGTTAGATACTCCGGCATAAGGCGTTGTGTCATGATTCCCCGTGTCAAGTCCCGTACAACTTTAGAATCCGCGAGTACTTGTAAAGCAGCGTCCTGAACATCTTGCCGGGTCAATGTGGACCGGAAGCCTATTACGCCAGTGGTGGTAAATATGTTCTAGTGACTTCCTGTCCCGTTCGCTGAAGACATAGATCTCAACATGGCATTGTCATCTCGGCTAGCAATCATCGTCGGAGGACTGGGTACGAAGTCAAACTCCACTCTCCATAAAACCTCACCGCACATTCACTAACCACATCCCATCAAGGCGGCATCGGAACCGTAACAGCTCAACTGCTCCGCTCTCAAGGCGCCAAAATCGCCCTCCTATATGCCCCCTTCGAAGCGGCAAACGTAGCATCCAATCTCACCAAGAACTTCCCCTCTTCCTCCTCCGACATCAAAACCTACGAATGCGACATTGCCTCCCATACTTCCGTGCAAGAAGCCTTCTCCCGCATCCAAATCGACGCCGTCGCCTTCCCCTCCATCCTAGTCAACACAGCCGGCATCGTCAACCTCCACCCTCTCGAATCCTTCCCCGCCGCCGACGCCCTCCAACATTTAATAATCAACACCCACGGCCCCTTCCTCACATCCCAAGCCTTCGCAAACCTCTACTTCGCCGCCCGCGCGTCCGCCTCCTTCACCTCGGGCTCAAAACCCCCCGGCGGTCGCATCGTCAACCTCGCCAGTCAAGCGGGCCATGTGGCGCTGCATCATCACGGACCGTATTGCGCGAGCAAAGCGGGTCTGATCGGCTTGACGAGGTGTATGGCGAGCGAGTGGGGTCCCAGGGGCATCACAGCGAATTCCATCAGCCCGGGACCGGTGTGGACGGAGTTGGGGAAGAGGGCTTGGGCGGATGAGGGGGTTAGGGGGAGGTATGAGGCGCAGGTGCCGACGGGTGAGTCTGTTTGTTGATGATGTTTGTGACGAAGTGGAAGGGTGAGGTTATGCTGACGGGGGCGTGTTGTAGGGAAGTTTGCGGAGCCGCATGAGGTGGCGAGGATTGTGTCGTTTCTGGTGCAGGATGATGCGTTGAATATCAATGGTGAGGATGTGAGGTTGGATGGCGGGTACACGGCGAGGTAGACGGCGATGAGTATTGCGGACGACACGATGAATGAACGCCCGGTCAGATGTTGACCGTCCAAACCGCGAGTCTGACAATCTCTGTTCCGGCGAATCTGGCGCCTATTATGCGCAAACGTCGCTTTTCAAAGTCCAACTTTTGACTTCACTTCAAACAGCCACCACCCAGCACCAACCTACTTATCACCAATCTCCACCAAAGAACCCATCACCAATTTCACCATCAAGCTCATCTACAGCACTGATATCCATCAACATGGCAAATAACCCGCAGACCGCCGAGTCAACAGCAGCACCCACCTCACCGACAAACAGCGGCGTCAACTCGAAGACGAAATCGCCAAAGGCTTCTCCTACAAAGCACCGAACGGCAATGGTCAGTTTATCACGCCAACTCTGCCCAACGGAACACTGACACCTCATCGCAGGCATCGACAGCTCCCTGCTCACTCCGCAGGAAGTCGCCTCCTTCATCGTCGGCCGCTTCAAGCGCAAAGCGCAGCTCAATCCGGCGGAGCTTGAGCTTGTATTGATGAAGAGTCTGCGAGTTGGACATCTGAATGAAGCTGATGACACTTTTGGCGTGGCCGCGAGATCGTTTCGAGTATGCCAAGAGCATCTCAAGGTCAGTGCTGCGGTGTTGGAGGACCGTCAGAAACTTGAAGACGGTTCGGAGTACGGCAAGCGCGCCGCGTCAACCGACGAGCTCGACCAGGCGATGTCTGAGGGCAGGAAGCTGCAAAGGAAGGGTCCAAAGGACATGGAAGATGGAGCAGAAGAGCCCTGTGGCCTCAACGATATCAGGTTCAACGACCTGATGTTCACCGTCCATTGCTGCCCTGCTCGCTCACTCTTCGTTCGCTGGCACGGACTCGTGACAAACGTCGATAAAATCCCCGATGACCGCAAGCACAAGCACATGGACTACGATAAGCTTATGCACGTTCTCGTGGGGGAATTCATCGTCTTCAACGAGGAGGAACACCGAATCACATACTCGAGGAACGAAGGAGGGATCCGGGAGCTAAGGAGCTCTGGAGATCTGGCGGAAGCGGTAGAGTGGATGAGGACTCACGGGCGTGACCCGAGCCCGAATTGTTCATCCGTGGGATGGAGCACGATCACGTACCAGGTCCAACCAGGGGTTTTTCTATAGTGGGCAGAGCCCCAGACTGACTGATGGTTATGAGCCATGGAGGATATGGCAAAGCCACAACTTGATTGATGATCATCTCAGGGCACCAAGGATCCGGGCAAAGCCTTGAATCAGTTGATAGACATGCAATGGACATGAGTCACATAGTCCCAAGACTGTCCAAGATCAGACCTGACGGTTGAGGAAAGCGTTGTGCACACTGGGCCCTGCATTGAGCGCAAGCGGTATGCAGACGAAATCAACAATCAGCACATGCATCGTAATAAGCACTTCCATCACGCAGCACAATGTACTGGGAAGCCGCTCCGCACTACGACGAGTGGCCACAGTACTTCCCCCAAGAAGAAAGTTTGCGCCAATCGCCCACTGCTATCATGTCGATGGTTATCGACCAGACCAAAGTTCCCTCTGATCGGCTGCAGGCCGTTCGCCGCGCCATGAACAATGCGCAGTGCCAGGTCGCACTATTCTAGGACCGGATGATGGTGCACATGATCTCGCCGCACATCCTGCGTGCCGCCAGTCGGAGCGACGTTCGGCCAATGGAGGATCCTGTGTCTGATCTCAATTGAAATCATGACGGCGGATAATCGCGGAGGGAAGTCGTCGAGTTGGCGGTCAAAAGAAGAAGTCAGCGACTGCATCTCCGACGTGCTGTGCTGCCCGTGGGGTGGCAGAGCCGCGCCGAAGATCGACCGGGGAGCTCATGAAGGCGGTAGAGGAGGTCTAGAGGGGACGATGGACGGGGTAAGGGGTTTCGTTTGCTGGATGACCTGCACTGATGGCCATTGAAACATGGAAACCGAGTAGATTCACAGCCAGCGTGCGCAAGATCGAGCGGCTGGGTAGCATATTGAGCAGGCACTGCAAGTGCTGACACGGAAAGATGCCAGGGTTCAAGACAGAGATCCTAACATGGTTTCTCACAATGAGCGCCAAACCGGAACGAAAGGAAATCTGCAGGCGAACAAATTGTGATTGGGCAAGGACGTATGAAACTTGTCGCTGTCGCTTTGCACCTCTTCCAACGGCGACTGGAGTGACACACTCATCCATGCATCCTGCAGCGAAACGAGTTCTTACAACGGCGCCACCGAGAAGATGATATATGGAGACATTGTCGCACAAGAAAGAATGGAAAAGACTCAGTACGCTTACCACTTCAAACGGGCCATTTCTTGGGAGCGATCATGATCGGCAAGTTGCCCAACAGTGTTGGGGTTGACCAGGTCGAGGCTGTTCTGGCGAGCGTCCCGCTGCCTGTGAAAGGTCAAGACCCGGAGCAGAATTGTGTTACGTGGGCACGACAAGCGATTGTTGCGTTGCAGCGGGCTGAGTATGCGGATGCGGTCAACGTCGAAGATTCCATCGATGCGGCACTGAGTCTGGCGGACAAGACTATGCGGACAGGGCGACCGAAGGACTGGCATGGTCTTTTCGAGAATGCTACCCAGCGGCCGGCGTGAAGCCTTTCGCAGCGACGTGATGGGACCGGCGGAGGGCTGGTCGTCACCCTTTGGGCTGGTCAAGAGGAAAATCGTAGAGTCGCCACAAGCATCGCTCGGCTGCCAATTCGTCTTCGTAAGGCGTGAATTTTTCAGCAATCATCCGATAGAAGTCAGGAAAATCATATCGATTATAGTGAGCCCTCGTATACTCCCAGTACCAGCCCGCACATTCCCAATCCAGAATGGCCACGATGTTCCCGTTACGGACCATGATGTTCCCGATCGATAGGTCTCCATGCGTGAATTGCGTCTTGTAAATTCGCGAGTGAACGTCGACAACGACTGGCCCGAAGTTCTCTTCGACCCACTTCATGGGCACACCGCCACGAAGAGTTGTGCGAAATTCGTCCACATTCGCGAATGGACCGAACGGGCGGTTACCGACGCGGAGTTCCCAACAGGGACCACCAGAAGCGGACGAGACCACGCTTTTCATGTTCTCGGGCATCTTGAGCAACCTCATCTCGGCGACGTACGAGGCCAGCTTGTTCACAACGTTCTCCTTCTCAGCGTCGGTCAGGCTTCTCCAGCACTCGCTGATACAAGCGGCATCCTTGATCAACTCCATCTCAATGCCCATACGACCGCAGTAATGATGCTTGCGGTAGGCTTTCGGGATTGGAATGGAGGTGTGCTCGGCGACGAAGGCCATGGCTTCGACTTCGGAGACATTGCGGGACCATTTGATGAACCGTTTCGGACTGATTAGTATACCCACTGGGTATGCGGGGTCGCCGATGACACCGAACAGTTTCTTCCCAATCCAAAGGCGCAGAGCGAGCAGCATGTTGTGGTGAAGATGGAAGACATGAGAAAGAAAGCCGAAAGTCAGGAGTGATTTGAAAAGAGAAGCAGCACGAAGCCTTAGTAAGCAGGTAAGGGAAAGAAGCCCTGCCACATCCCATCTACTCTATTATTTGTGCAATACGCAGACGATTCCGTCCGCGGTCGATCTATGGCTTCATTCAGCCCCCTCGTCTTTGACATCTCAAGCGCAGTCCGTACAGGCGAATCCCAACAACAGCGCTCCACCATGGCACACTGGAAGCACTTGGTCGACCAAGGAAAGAAGTCCAAAGGGGCAGCGGTATGAGCGCATTGGATTGACGGATGGGCAACCACATTTTGGTGCTGGTTTCTATACATTACAGCCGTGTCGTTCATCTCATCAACGGATCTTGTACAAACAAGGCTTCAACACTTTCGCCTCATCATCCGTAGCCACCTCCGCCACATCTTCATCCAAAAACTTCGCCTTGGTCTTCTTGAACCTCTCCGCATTCGCTGGGCGATCCTCTTCCGCAGGCACACACTTGCCTTTCGTCGGCGTGGCGGCCTTGACAAACTCCATCTTCACAAACATCTTGTTGCTAAGATCAATGCTGCTTTCGCCATTCTTGACAATAGCTTCGTTCTTCAGCGCAGGAATCCCCTCCGGCGAAGGACATCCACGAAAGCCGAGACGTCCGTCTCCTCGGTCTTGACAGATTCCACACCATCGACTTCGACGGCCAGCGCATCCTGCTCGTTCACCTCCTCGCCCTCCCGTTGTTTCGCAGCCTCGGCCTTCTTCAGCGCGGCGAGCTTTCGTTTGCCACCGACACTGTGCTCGACGACCTGGCCCTTCCCGCCCACTCGCCCAAAGCGGGACTTGATCTCCGCAATCCACAACTCGCCTTTCCAGTGCAGAATACGGTAGGCTTCTTCGATGAAAGAGATCCAGTTTGTGCCCATCAGCGCAAGACAGAAGATGGCAACATCGACGGAGCCGTCTTCGGTGGGAATCTTCGAGATGTCGGCTTTGGTGACCAGTGGTGATGGAGAGTGTAGATCGTAGGAGAGAACTTTGAGGTTGAGAGAATGGCTTTCGCCGGACTCCTGAAACGTCTGTGCCAGGCGTGCATCCCCACAGCCCAGATCCGCGATGATGGCCACTCCCTGTGTCCGCGGTAACGCCAGCGCCTTGAGATCGTTCGATTCTTCCGCTGCAGGAGCAGGCTTCTTGCCCTTGGCGAACTTGCCCTTGAACGGCTTCTTCTGGTGCGGTAGACGAATGCCACCGCGAGATCTGATCGTTTCGATGAAAGTGTCCACTGGATTGGAAGGCCAGACGGCCACTTGTTGTCGGAAGCCGGAATGGTAGTCTTCAAACATTTGCGGATCCCGGCTGAACAGCTGAAGGGCTTTGAGGGAGGGTTCGGTGTAGAGGGTCTGATTGAGGTGACGAAAGCGAGCTGAGATGAGCTTTTGTCGCATGGCGGCTTGCATCGGCGTGAGCGTGGGTGCTGCGGGTGTCGGTGCGGGCGGAGGGATTGCTGCTACTGTTGTCGTGCCTTTTGCGACTGCGGGCGGCGCCGCAGCGTTTCTGTCCTCGCCAGATTTTCTCCACTTGTTGTCCTTTTTACTTGCAACGATTTCATCCGTCTTTTGCGCCTTGTTCTCCCTCTCCAGCCTTTCAGCACCCGTCTCAACCTTCGCCATCTCCTGCGGTGCGTCGTCCTTCACTTCTCCTCCTTCCTCCTGGACCTCCTCTTTCCTCTCCTTCCTCTCTCCCAAAGGTGTATCATTGGCGCTCACAGGCTTCTTCGCCGCCTTCTTCGCCGCTTTTGCCGCCTTCTTCTCTTTCTTGGTCTTTGGTCTGTTGGGCTCGGCTCCATCCACCTTCGCCTTCTTCACTTTCTTCGGGGGGTCCGGTGCGCCTCCCTCAATGTGCTTTGCCCATAGCTTCCCAACATCTGCTTCACCTCCTGACGGCCCTGGTGCATCGCCGCGCTTGCGCTTCTTGCCCGCCTTTGGTTCTCCACTTGCAGCGGGAGTTAGCTGATTCCTTTGTGGCTTTTGTGGCAACGGTCCAGTCTTGAAAGGTTCTGTCTGCGGCTTCAGCGCGCTCGAATTGACGGCCCAACCTTTGACTGCAAACATGACTGCTGTGGAGAGACGATGTGTTGGAAGAGCGAGCAATGGTACGTCTCGAAACTTTACTGCTCCTGAAATTTGAGGTCGACTATTTTTGGAGAAGGGTCCCATGTGTAGCCTAAGGCATCAACAGTACTCGGATTTGTAGAACTAGCAGACATTGAAAAAGTCGGCGGGAGACCTCTTCTTTTTCATCGCAGTCAAGACGTGCGCGAGAGGGGTTCAAGATTACAAAATGCATTCATCAAGGAAAGTAGTGCTATGCTATGCAAGTGATTATGTACATCATCACAATCATCATCTCGTCTCATTCCATTCCTGTCGGTCCTTCTCCTTCAATTGATCTCGATTCGAGGCCAGATCTAGGCAAGGTTCTGAGGAGTGTAGCTCTGGTCCGGCTTGACAGTGGCGCCGTTGTCCAACTGCTTGTCGGTATAAGCTGGGTAGGCGATCTGGCGGTTCTTGACGACAGCCAGAGTCTGGAAGCCGTTGCCCTCTCCGAACTGTCCGCTCCAGTTGCTGCTGATGGTGAAAGCACCGCACTTGACGTTGTTGTAGCTGGCGCGGGTGGCTGGGTTGCCGGTGACTTTGTAGTTGCAGTTGGTGACGGCGCTGCCGTCGTTGGTGTTGATGCCGTAGGTGTAGGTGCAACTGCCGCCGCCGCAGACACGCTTGAAGTCCTGGAAGGTCCACTTGGAGTTGGCTGCCATCATGGAGACATCGGCCGCCGGTGCCGGAGCAGCGAGGGAGGTGCTGGCAGCGGCCAAGAGGGCGAGGAAGGTGGTGGAGAACTGCATGTTTGTTGTTTGGTGTTGTTTGGTGTTGTTGTTGGTGTATAGTATTGGGTGGATGAGTTGAGTGGCTGAGTGATCTGGTCGTTGTTGTTATCGTGAGTGCTGAGTTGATGATGAGAATGACTTGAGAAGAGAGAAAATCGATCAACCTTTATACCGTCGACGAAGACATCGTCTTCGCTGTGGCTGCCGGCGTCTGGCCCATTCCTGTCAGTACGGAAGATGATCATTCCCTGACTTCGGGCTCGTGTTGACGTGTTGGCCCTGCTGGCAGAAGAGGAATGGAACGCTACGGTGAGCTGTCCGAGTCTAGCATGCTTCCATTCCTGGATACGATGTCTAGTCAGTCATGTCGGAATAACCTACGACCCCGGCTATAGAGTAGCGCAGACCTGGCGGAAGCCATCGGCAGCCCCGGCTCGTATTTGCTGAGAAGGGCGGTGAGTTATTGTCTGGCCGTGAGGCCTGGAGCGATGTCATCTCGGCCAAGACAATGTATTCTATGCATGACACGACAGAATGACTTGACTGCCTCGTATTTGAGAGCTGAACAGGGTATTTCTAGTTACGCAAAAAGAAAAGGAAAGGATGAAGTCTGGATCGTCAGGGTCAGGAAGAAGGATTCGGAAGCGCCGTGCCGTCCGTCAGCTCTAGCTCTAGCGTGCGATCCTAGAATAGCATCGACCTCGTGCTGCCGTCCTTTGCCGTCGTCGTGATCATTTTCCTTGTTCTATTCTGGTCATTACTACGGAGTGATCTACACTACTGCAGCTGTAACATAGTAGCAGGATGTGGAGGATGCAGTAATACGATGGCTCATCAAGACCGACAAATGGGAGAATTCCTTTCAACGGATCGACATGGGCCATGATGTCAGGTCTCCTCTCGATCATCCTTTGCGAATACGAGTTGATATCATCGTGCGCAAGGCCGTTCGACAGATCATGATCACACGGTGATTCAGCAAGGAGCCCAATGGACTCACCGGCGGACAATGACAGCACTTTCCGCATGCCGTGTCGCCAAAGACGTCCCTGGAATGCTCTTGGAGACGGTACGCCTGTCCATCGACCGCAATACGAACATGAAACAGCACGTGGAAGAATCATTGATGGAAAGCTCATCGCGTTGGAAAATGCTACTCGGCACCCAGTTGACCCGCGATTCCGACCGCTGCAAAAGTACCCATATTCATTGCGTTGATGACGGCCGGCATTGGCGATGCACAGTCCCCGACGGCAAACACACCAGGAGTGCTCGTCTCGCAGAACGGACTGCTTGTCTTGATGACTCCCATCTCCGTGAGCTCCAGACCGAGTTGCTCTACGAATGGCCCGTTGATCTCGCCTTTGGGCTTGTGGGCCTGCTCGAAGAGTCAGCTCATGGCATCGAAAGAGGGCAAAGGGATTACTGCGCACCATGAATCCGTGTATTACTCGCGATCCATCGCTGAGATGCACAACGACCTCCGAAGTCTTCTCGTCGACCTTTTCAAGCCGGGTGACTGGACGATTGTCCAACTTGAAAACGGGATCCTCGCCCAGCACAGTCATTATCTGACCTTCCAGCTTCGAATTTCCGCCGGTGTATATAGTTACGTTGCTGTTGAGTCGCTTCGCCATACGAGAGACGTGAACAGCTGGCTGCGCCTTCGCCATGTCGTCGATAGCCAGGATACCGGCTGGTTTGCCACCACGTTCTTCGTAACCGTGGCAGAAAAGACAATGAAATCTGGACCAAGTCAGTGCGAAGCTCCGCAAAGAAGTAGCCAAATTCACTCACACTCCCCTGCCCCAGACATCGTCGTAGCCGGGTATATCAGGATACACATCCTTAATGCCCGCCGCAAGCACGACCTTCTTGCCCGTCCAGACATGGCCTTTGCTGTCGGTGGCTTCGAAGCGACCGTCATCGTTGCGACGGATAAACTCGATCCTCCCCTCCTCGAATCGGATCGTGTCGTAGCGAGCCAATAGATCGGCGCGGGCTTTTGCTCGGAAGGCGGCTGGGTCTTGGTGGTCCCAAGTTGCTACATTGTGCATGTGGTGCGTGCGAGCATTGCGATATACGCCGGAGTCAAATACGACCGCTGTGTAAAGTTGTCGGGAGAGGCCGGTTGCTGCTGCAAGGCCGCCTGGTCCGCCGCCGATGATGAGCACGTCGATGAGAGATGTTGCTGCTGAGCCCATTTTGTTCGATGGACGGAGGTGAGAATTCACTGAATGTAGTCGCTCCAGTTTGATAGGCGAGAAAAGACGTGATGATCGAATAAAACTCGTCGAACCGTAGGCCATCGTTTTATAGCATTCGACGGAGACGTCAAAAGTCTCCGGTCGTTCGGAGACTTACATATACCACCAGCATTTACCCACAAGACTTGATTCGTGCGACATGTCTCCGCGTACAGTCGAGGATAGAGATCGCATCGTGTATAGGCTTCCACCCGCTGAAGCACCATCTTGTCTACCTCCTACTCAGGCGCTCCTCCGAGATCCTTTTATTGTTCTGGCGGTATGAAGTTATCGTTCTAGTGTAAGGTTATTGTTCTGACGTAAGCACGTAACGTCAGCTATATAAGAGAATCTACCGCTTTCGGCCTCACTGTATTCGTAACTACATTCGTAGCTACGCTACTTCTACTTATATATATATTAAGGTAGGTACTATTTATACTAACCGTAATAGTATAGGGGGGGATTAGAGGCTCTCTATAGAGTACTACGTTTATACTATCGACTATCGATTAACCCCTAATATAATAGTAAATAATAGTCGTTTAAATATACTATATATAGTAGCATACTCGTAAAAACTATATCTTATACCTCTAGGTACTCGTAATACTATCCGAATAAGTCTTATATTAGCTATTCCTAACCCTTTCTAGATAAATCGACTTTTTATTCTAACGTAGCTCTACTAAACTTCTATATATGTAAATTGTTTATATATCTCTTAGCTCTTTAAGTAGCTCTTCTAGTTATCTCTCTCCTTCTCTTTTACTTCTCTTTTACTTCCTCTACTTAATACTAATACCGATAGTTAAGCTACCGAACCTCTATATATATATATATAGGAGGTAGTAAAGTAAAGAGTATAAGGAGACGAGGCGTTAGGTAGTAGAGATAGTCTACTAATATATAAGACTTCTTTATAGTATACGAGTAAGGCGTAGGAGATAGTAATATACTATAGTATTCGTCTAGTATATACTATAACCCGAACTAGCTCTAGAGTAAGTTACTCGATCCGAGATCCGACGGTAGAGGAGGTATATAATATAGAGCGAGTATAAGAGTTAGGCTAAGGAGAATAAGAGTAAGATATATTAATAACTAGTATAGGCGATCTATCTAGTAGTATACCTTAACTATATCTACTTTAGCTACGAGCTACTAAGGACTTAATCGCCTCCTACGTAGACTAGACTTAGTAGGATACTTAGTAGAGGTATAGCGAGTAGAGGTATAACGATAGGTAATGTTACGGTAGGTAATATTACGATAGGTAGTATATAGTAGTTCGGTAATCTATTTTAAGAGCCGTCCGGTACGCCTAACTACTTCGACTATATTAAGTATAAGCTTCTAAGATTTAACGATAATTACGTATTACTACTACCGTCTCTATTACTACTACCGCCTCTAATACTACTACCTCTACTAATACCGCCTCTACTACTACTACCGTAGCTACTATACTTCGACTACCCTTAATATATATTATCGAGGAATAATATAGAGAACAAGGTCTATAGTAATATATTAGCTAGTACTCGGCGCTACCGTAATATAGTCCGAGACTAATAATATATAGGCTTTATAGGCGGCTTATAGGAATAATCTATAGAGTAGTACTCCTTAGCAGTTATACGGTATTAGACCGACTCTACCGCTAGGGAGCTTACGGTATAATCCTCCTACCGTCTACGTCGAGTACTCGGATACTACGCCCGTAGCCGAAGGCTAGCGCTAGTTTACTAACCTCGGCCCCTACTATTATTAAAATTACTAATAACTCTAAAGAA
>AFIY01000592.1:0-30825 GCA_000223825.2 Zymoseptoria passerinii SP63
AGCGTATAGTTAATTATATAGTCTATACTACTTATATATATAATTAAGGTTATCTTATAGCGGCTCTAGCTTAAACTCCGGCCTCTTCGAGATAATAATTTAAGTACCGATAGATCGCTATTACCTCTATAGAAACTACGGTAGCTAGTCTTTAAGGAAGTTAATGCTAAACGCCTTACTAGTATTACTAGTCGCTAAAGGATAGACTAAATCGCCTTCTCGGTTAATAGCATTCTATATACGTTAGTCGAAGTGCTCGTTCTTCTGCTCTATATATATAGTAGTGCCGGCTAGTATAAACGAGGATGCTATAAGGAGTTTAGCGTTAGCCGTCTTATAACTATTATAAATATCTTCGAGGGGATTAGTAGTCTAGACTTATAACAAGAGTAAGGAGTGTTATCGGTAGGCGTTTAACTATAACCGGATATTGTCTTTAAGCTCCTTATTAATGTAGGTCGTAAGATCCTTATACTTATTATTATGTAGTAGTAGACTAAGCGCTTCTTATAATAACTCTAAGTAGCCGGCGACTAAACGTCTATATCGTACGGCTACGAATAGCTTCTTAACGACCTTAGTATAGGCTATACCGCTAAACTTCCGCTTAATCGTCCGTATAAGATAGATATAATAGAGAAGGTAGACGATAACATAAGGCGTAAAGGGTTAACCGTCGGTATTAAGGTCGTTGTCGCTAAGCTCCTCGTCGCTATTAATAGGCTCGTCTACTATACTAAAGACTATTCGTACTACCTTATATTTAGCCGCCGAGTCGTCTATTATAAGGTAACGAGGACGCTAGCTACTACGACCGCCGGACTAATATATAATACATCGGAGGTATAATACGATAATGTCGGTATCTTTAGACTACGATAGGAAGTATATATAAGGACGCTAGTAGCCGTATTTATTACGAACAATAAGTATAAAGAGTAGCTAGCCGAGATAATTCGTTTTATACGTAGCGTCTATAAGGGTTAGATATCTATGCCTAGTAAGGAGTTTAATCCGCTCTAGATAAGCCTATACTATCGCATAAGTAAGCTCGCCGTCGATTAAGTATATAGCTCTAATCGGCTTATATTTAAAGCCCTCTATAATAAATCGTTAGTAGATGTTAATAAAAAAGCTTAGATTTCTTAGAAGTTTTAAGAAGTAGTTAAAGTTCTACTAGCGCGAAACTCGCTAGTATTATCGAATTTATAAAAACTTCTATAAAATATAAGCTCCGGTTTTAAAGCTCAAAATTATCGTTAAGATAACGTTTTAGAGGTGTTGTAATAGCTAGTTTAGGTAGGTCTCCTTCTAGATTAAGGTAGTACTAGGAGCTTCCGGAGCTTAGTAATCTAAGTTCAACTATACTTCTTAACTTCTTAAATTCTTAAAACTTCCTTAAAACAACGACTTACTCTTATTATACTATTACTTTAGCTCTTCCTATTACGCCGGCTATATTACGTCCGTTCTACTAAGCCTAGTATCTAGAAACTTCCTCCGGTAAGCGGCTCTAGTATTGTTAACGTCGTAGCGTACTATAGCGAGCCTACTAACTACCTTAAATATCTTACGAGCTTCCGGATTGTTCTATACTTATAGACTGTTCTATATAGTAGTAGGTCTATATCCCCTATAATACTAGTAACCGGCTACCCTTATTAACGCGGAGTATCGTTTAAATAGGTCGAATTTGTATATAGTATAGTACTCGGTATAGTCGACGCTGCCCTTCCGCTCTATATAGTAGATCCGTACGTTTACTAGACGAATAATACCCTCGTCGTCCTCGGCTTCTTCTATAATAACCTTTATCTTTATAGGGTACCCTCGACTGCGCTTAATCTTCTTCTCTTTAGGCTTTATATAATTACCCTATGTCGCGGTAGTCTCTCCGGCGAAGTAGCACTTATAGTTATAAATAAGCTAATCTCCGGCGTTACGACGCTACTTAGTACGAATCTAGAAGTTGTCGATAAAGGGCTCTATCTACTACTATAGCGTCGGCGATATCTCTACCTCTTTAAGTAGTTAGAGTAGACGCTTATGTAGTTTAACGATATTATAAGGAGCGACTAATATCGTATAGCCGGTAGTAACTATATCTACGAGCCTCCTTTTAATACGACAACGACGCCGTACGATCCGACCGGTAACGCTATTACGGCTATTACTACTATCTTTATCGCTGGACTTATCTACAACAACTTCTATACTATTATACGTTATCGGATTCGCGTTCTACTAGACCGTAATAGGTAGAGGTAGCTCCGGCGGCGGTAGCGGTAGAGCGGTAGTACTATTAATGCCGGTAGCGGCTATAGCCTATAAGAGGGTAGTGTCGATGTCTATGTCGTCCGTAGCGGAAGCGTTAAAGGGGAGGCGGTAGTAGCGGCAATAGCGACGGCGACGGTAAGGTATAAGCAACAACGCGACGCGATAGGACTAACCGAAACAATAACATTACTAAGCTGCGAGACCGGTAGTAATCCTTACTAAACGCGTAGAGTTAAAGTGCTAACGATTTTAGTGCACCCGGAAGACTCCGTGTCGTTATTATAGACGAATCCCGATCGAGTCCCTCTTCCATTATCGTTGTCTATTTATCTATCCTCGTCGTCACGCTGCAATTATGCTGGGACCATGATTCGTCGGTTGCTGGCATACGAGTCCATCATTATTTCCATCCAACGGCTGATTTGAGACCGCAATCGATGCTGTAGATTCATACGGGTTTGTAAAAGTTTTGCTCGGGACGGAAGACATGCAACGCGTTGCCCCAAAACGTGGCTAGATGGTATCTCGCCGTCTTCGTGCAGGACTGAGCCGGCGGTACACTTTATGCAACTGCTGCAGTAACGTGGCCGGTGGGGTGTAGCAACAACCGCGTCTATTTTTTGTCCGACAGACTCCTCTGAACCAGGCGTAGAGTAGGCGGTACCTCCGTTCGTGTACCTGGGCGCCATTGGCTTCGATCGACGCTTACAGCTCGCCAGCGTGCATATGTGAATGAAATTACTTGCCAATGAATAACGCCGCAGGACAGTAAAGCATATTGACAGGGAGGCGAGCTGCTCATTACCAAGAAACATTGACACGTTGACACAGCTCTATCGTTGATACTCTTGCCAGGCCTTGTTGTTGTGAAAACATCAATCACCCGGGGAGACCTCGAGCGGTTGCTCTCAGATGTTGCAAAAACACGTTATGCAACCCCTGGAAGGGCGAAACGGCGACAGCAGAACGACGAATGAAAGCAGCGTGCCGCGTCCGCATCCGTGCTGAAGTAGATGCGAATAGCGAGAGCGAGACGCCTGTTTCAGCACGCCATCTTTTGACATCACCGGCAGGGTGTATTCGTGTTTCTTTGTACCGGATTGTACCATCATCAGCGATTGATGATGACAGCCAGGCATTTTGCCCTCCGCTTGCGGAATCTCTCCCTGTCACAAAGAATCGAGTCGACAGCTGTGCTTGTCGTGATCGGGTGACGCGATGTCTGAGGTGAATGCCGCTATGAAAGATAGATGGCCATCGTGATGTGCAAAATGACGAGCAATGGGTCACGGGGCCGATTCCGTATCTCCTTGGTCGGCAGTGGGATCTCCAGTTGGCCGCTTCGTCCTCGCGTCCCCTGCACAGCCCAGGGCCAGACCCGACTCGGCCAAGAGGGCAACGTAAACGTGTTCCTGAGCCGGGGTGGCGCTTTTTTCGATCGTCTCCCACGACTTTCTACATTCACTCGCGGGCTGCGCTGGACCTTGTGCCCCACCCCTCATAACCTTGTCCGCATTCGACTCGCTTCTGTCCGCTCCCTCCATCCATCCAACCTGGCCATTCATCGCCCATCACACCTTCACGCTCATCACTCACTTCACACCGCTATCTCCCCTACCTCACTCTCACATAATTGTACTGTCCCGCAACCCATCTGGTGTGTCTTTTTGGCACTTCCCATACACAGCTCCTCGGACGCACCTTCCGCCCCTCTGTTTCCTCTCCGATCGGCGCTGCCAGACCCGACGAGCCGACGCATTCCAAAGGCATCGACCGGGAGACTAACGACACACGGCTCCTCCCCTACCCTCGACCACGCGAGAGCCACGACCACGACCTGAGCTCACTCTTCCTCCTCCTACGACTCCTTCACACCGTCCAGTGGCAGCATTTTCGAGATTCAGATGTGATTTGATACAACCACAACACCAAGGGTCGATCAGTCCGCAATCGTCATCGCCAGCTTCGAAGCAGCTCCGAGACCCTTCACCCTCTTGTTGAAACACCATCGATCTCGACATACTCCACACAGACCCCGAAAAGGCCCTTTGGATCACTGTTCATTGACACGAGATACTGCGTGTCAACCAGCTCCATCCCCAGGCTCCACCTCCACCGCTCCAGCCAATATCGCCGCCGCCGCTGCCTGGCGCCTGCTATCACAAAGCCACGTCACCGGCCTTTGTTGACTCCCATCTCCCTCTTCTTCTTCAAACCACATATTCCACCGCATCCCTTTTATTACGCACCGACCTGGACGCCCTGACGACTTCTCCTTGCACATCGCCGACGTCCGACTGACTGGCACTCCTCTGCTCCTAGACGGACGCGAACTCGCCTGGGCCTACCACGACCCATCGGCATCTTGACAACACGAACAAATGATAACACTGACGATCCTTACGTTTCCTTGATTACCGCTACTACCACC
Organism: Zymoseptoria passerinii SP63; assembly: GCA_000223825.2. NCBI lineage: Eukaryota > Fungi > Ascomycota > Dothideomycetes > Mycosphaerellales > Mycosphaerellaceae > Zymoseptoria > Zymoseptoria passerinii. Next base: position 4,709 of record AFIY01000592.1, read on the forward strand.
AACACTACGGCTACCCTGGACCCGAGATTTCCCGCCTTTGACTCCTGCAATTGAGCGATTCGCCTTATTTTTACCTGAACTGTACCCTGGAGTTTGACCCGTTGGAAGCAAGAGAAGAAGAGAGGAGAGAGAGACGCAGTACCTGCAAATACCACATATCTGTTGGGAATACCGACGGTTTGACTCGCGTGTTCACGGACACCCTTATCAAACGCCCCTCATAACCCGGCACTCGACTCCATGGCCTGTATGCGAGATGGCTTTATACCAGGAAGACCACTCGATAATGGACGGTTTACAACCGTTTCACCTTTGAACCATGGATCGTTTGGTATGGTACTGGCCGCCAGGGATACCACCACCGGAGACGACGTCGCCATCAAGTGCATCACCAAGCCAACCGCGGCCGGGAGTGCCACCAACTGTCCCATCGCCATTGCCACCGATGAACACTCCGAGGAGCTCGCCATTCACTCTCGATTGGCCAAGCACCCCAACATTGTCAATCTGATCCACAATTTCGAGACTGAGAATCACCAGTACATGGTACTCGAGTTGTGCAACAATGGCGATCTCTATGAAGCCATCCGACTTGGAAAGGGACCTCTGGAGACGGGACACGTACGTGACTTCATGCTGGAGCTCGTCCGAGCTGTGGAGTACTTACATGCCAACGGCGTCTATCACCGTGACATCAAGCCTGAAAACATCTTCTTGACGTCCGGTGCCTCAATGAAGCTCGGCGATTTTGGTCTGGCCACCACCGATACCTGGTCCACGGAGTTCGCTGTCGGTTCCGATCGATACATGGCACCCGAGCAATACGATGCTTCCATGTATGGCTACGGCTACTCGCCAGCAGCTTGCGACATCTGGGCTATTGGTATTGTCCTGCTGAATGTCCTCTTCCAACGCAATCCCTTCGCGACTCCCTCGCAAAAAGACGTCTTGTTCGCCGACTTTGCTCGCGACCGTCAAAGCTTGTTCGACATCTTCCCCAACATGTCTCAGGACACCTACAATGTGTTGATGCACTCTTTGGCCTTGGACCCTGCCAACCGATCCCTGACTGGGGTGAAGGAGGCACTTGAAGATGTTGTCAGCTTCACTATTGATGACGAGAGCTTGGATGATTTCTGCACGGATCAAAACGAGTCGGTTCCCATCACCGCGACAGCCGCTCGCGAACCACTCCGCACACCATCGCTCAGCACTGCAGTCACTCCTTCTGCCGGCGGCGATGCCTTCCCATGGGCCGCTGCACTCATGAAGACGCCGCAAAAGTCCCCTCGCCAATTGTCAACCATTCGCGACGAGGATGACCTTTTTCCCGGCTTTGGATCCGAGTGGCAATACGTCGATACTGATGAGGCATCGCTGTCGTCCAACCTGGATTCTGGCCTCGGCTTGTCGTACAAGTCTGCTAAATCCATGAACACGATGCATTCCGCCTTGTCCGTCCAGCCCAAGACCAGCAAGACCAGCTTCGTGGGATCGCTTCCAATCAGTTTCAGCCGACCAAAGACCTCGCCGTACGGTGGCAGTGGCTTCTCCAAGTCTTGGAGCGATCTTTACGATGAGGAGGTCGAGGCCATCCAGGACGATGTTGTCCCTTTCGAGGACGCCGGCATGGACATCGAGCGTGTCAGCACTGCAAAGCCAAGCACACCTCAGCTTGAATCTCTGAAGGATGATGGTCGTGGAAGTGTTACTCCTCGAGCTGGCCTGATGGATATTGATGCCAATGCCAGATCGGCAACTCCACTTGCCATCTCTGAGGAACGTCCCGCTCTCGTGAAGCAGAAATCCACGTCCATTCTTGACAAATGGGCTGCTCTTGGCAACTTCCGCCGTGCCCGCACCGAAGCCGCACCTGTCGTCACCACATCGACCACTCCACCCGTCGCGACCCCTGTCAAGGCCAACAAATACGGTGGTGCATTCTCCAGCTTCGCACCGTTCAGCAGCAACAAGAAGGCCAAGACTCAATGGCGCCAGGCAGGGAGTGGCAGTCCTCAACGTCTTCGCTCCAACTCCTTCTTAGACAACGATTGGCGGCGCAGGAGTTCAAGCAGTTCTCGTCGAGCAGACGCTCCGCTCGACATCGACTCCGATGATCAAGACGTCGAGTGGGTCGGAGGCTGGCGAGACTTCCAGCTCTGATGGGCAAAACCGTCCCACAACGACGTTCTACTTGAGGCCACATCCGTCCTACTTCACACCACCACCACCACATTGCTTTCATATTTTTCTTTTTACACGGCGCAAAAAAAGAAACATTCTGCACAAGGACGCGGAATGCTATACGGAGTTTTTTTTTTCTTTGATTACCACGGAGCGAGCATTTGCAAATCAAGTCAACAACAGGCGTTGACCGTGGCACGCACATTGGATTGTGTGGCCACGATAACTATGGAGGAAAGCAGCCAAGCAAGAAGCAAGGATGCAGATGTGCGAATACCCACCCAACTCTATTTCATATTTGGGGTGTTACCACAGCGCAAAACAAACAAACAAACCCACAAAGACAGAACGATGGATGAAGGCATCGAATGGGAAACCGGACTTGGTGTCGGTACGGGCTGAGCCCAATCTGTAGCTTATTAGATAACCTTATCTTCGTGTCTCCCCTTTTTGGAAGGAAAGGAGATGGAAGTGTGTCGAATACAGATTTTACCCATTCGAAAACATGGTCTTCTCTCTTCCTGTCTCATACTAATGGCAAGCGCGACGGGCCGTCGAAACGAGTGACACATTAGGGGCGGACGTGAGCATGCAAGAGAAACGCAGCTCGGTGGGAGCGATGCCTAGGGTGAGTACTACCTTATCTAGCGACTCGCCCATGTGTACCTGTACAGTCCGCCCTTCACTCCGGAGTGAGCTTTCCGGCGTTCAGCAACCATCCACGCATAAATTACAAACTGCATATAACTTTTCTAAAAATGATCTATCACAACTGCCCAGTCGCCCTACAAGCCGCTTAAAACGGAGGCTGGAATCAAGTCTGAGCCCGGCGGTCTGAGCGAGGACGAACACAACCCAGTACAATACCTGAGCGATTTGGACTCAATTCTATCAGATTCGAAGATGGCGACTGTGACATCGGCGGCTGTGAAGGAGTCTGACGGAGACGCGTCTGCCACAGAGGAGTCGCATACCACATTGTCAGCTCCTGAGAACTCCGACGATGAAGATTCCAACTATGAGCCGAAAAATGAGAGAAGTTTGACCATGGACGAGTCCGACGACGAGGATTCGGATATGGAGGATGCTGAAGATGGAGAGTCAGATGATGAGGAGTCCAAAGAGCAAGATCAGGCTCGAGAAGAAGAGTCAGATTAGGACGAAGACTCATCGGACGGAGACACCGACGCCGAAGAGCAGACGATCGAAGCACGTTCGCCAGCAGTACGGCCGAGAGAATCGCTCTTTGGCGTGCCGTTGGTCAAAGAGACCTCATCGAAGAATCGATCTCGGCTGACATCAAACGAACTTCTCGAGATGACCTTGCCTCAGAATGGACTGCCGATAGGAGGTAAGCCTAAGGAGCAGAAAGACTACATCCAAAATCTGATACTTGTGACTCACCGCTAATGTTCTGTCCTTCGGTTCTGTTAGAGGACGGGTGGTCGCCTAGGCAAACTTCACCGAGGCCAGAGGAAGAAGCAGTCCTCTGGAGAAGCGGTCTGTAGGAGGTTGAAAAAGAGTTTCTTATTGGCAAGGAAGTCATCTTGGTTGTCTGCAGAAGACTTTGACCCTTATGATCAAAGTGGCGCACCACACGTGCCAAGCTATCGCTACGGAATGGAGTCTTACTAGCCGTATGAGGCAGTAGCAAACTTCGCCTTGAGTGAATGGAGATTTCACTGCTCGTGGACCAACTTTCATCGTTGAGATACCAGGACAAAAGTAAGATAGTCGCGTGTAAGAGATGTCACATCGTCGCCCAGCAACAATTGGTGTGGCTACGGTATTTCGCTGAAGCCTGTTCCCAGCATCAACCTTGTCAGCTCCCAGCCGCCCAGGACAGCCACGTCAGAAGTGAAGCCCAATTGGGCAGATTCTAGATCTCGCCAGCCTCGCACGTAGTAATAGATCAATCACTTGCTCGCTACATATATGATGCCATAGAAAAGTACATTTTGCGTTCAATCTTGCCCAACACAGCCAATCCTTTCGACTTGATCATTCGTGCTGCCGACGCAATGTCGTACTTTTCCCAGCCAACGACGGCGTCGCCAAAAGTTCAACGCATTCGAGACTACATCAACCGACAGACAAGCCTGAAAGTCCACAAGAATGACGCGAGCTCAAGCTTCTATCGACAGACGTCACGGAGCTTGAGCGGATACAAACTTCCAGTGCCAATCGATCACAAATACCACTCCACTGGAGTACCATCGCTCATCGAGGACCTGGAGACCAAGGCTAGATCTCCCATCACCATCGGAACATCACCAAGATCCGCAAGCCTGGCCAAATGCCACTGGCAGGAGGACTCACCTCTCTTCCAGCTCCCACAAGAGCTACGCCGTCTGATCTTCGAATATGTGACGGCTCCCGATAACGATCCAAAGCACGACATCACTCCAGCAGGCAAACTTGCCGCTCAGCCCGGTCGAGTTGCAAGACAGACAGTCTCCACTTCCCTCCTCCGCACCTGTCGTCGTGCATGGCTAGAAGCCAACGCTCTGCCTCTTCGAGGCTTCGAGCACCGCTTCTGGTTCTGCAGCGTGTACTCCGATGCTGGGCAAGAGTGGACGAAACTGTCGCCGGCGGAAGAGGACTCGAGGTTGTGGAAGCTGCTCACGACGTTCACTCCCAATAACCGTCGGAATTTTGACCACCTGCGACTCTTCGCTTCGATGTGGTGGCTTGAGAACAAGGCCACGGAGTACCTGCCCATTTTACTCGGTGTGTCCGGGGCGTGTCCGAGAGTGTTGACGATTACGGTGCGGCATACGGATTTGTGGCTTGTTGAGGAAGGACGAGGAGTGGTCGTTCGGGAAGGGTGGTTGAAGCGATTGCTAAATGCACCGGCTTTGGAGAGATTGCAGGAGATTCGGCTGGAGGTGGAAGCGTTGGATGATACGCCTAGGCAGGCTGTGTTGGGATCGAGAGCTGGTGTTGTGGAATTGGCGGTCGAGAAATTCCAAGCGGTGAGGACAGAGGTCAAGATGACGGAGAGAGGAAGCATGAGGCGTTTTGAGCTCAGAGATATTCGGGAGGAGAGCCGGAGAGGGGGAGTGGAAGAGTTGGATATCAGGTTGGCCAAGGTGTGGCCGAAGGGATTCCATCTGGATTATCGATCATGGACGCTGGTTTGGAGATCCGTCGATGCAGTCGCCGTGTCTGGAATGCCTGTGCTATCAAGGGAAGATGTCTGGATCAAACGTGCGATGGACCAGCACAGACATGAGGGCGAGCATGGACCTTCGAGACACACACGGACTGTAAGGTGCTATCAGAGCCAGTGGTACGACCAAGGCAGTCTGCTCAAGTTTGGACGCGAGACAACGAAATCTGGACACCTCCCCGTAAGGCATGTCTCTCTTCGGGGTTCGTTGGGCTCGTTGTCTAATCTTCTATAACTTTGCCTTGGATCCGTGCTCGGATTCGAGATAGGCCTAGATCGCTTTGCGAGCGATGTCGACCGCAGCGAAGTCTTCGATAGTCTGTAGAAAATTAGCATCATCGATCAGGAGTTGTATAATGAGTGTGGGACGTAGTGCGGGAATATTCACATCCTTCTCAGTCTCACCACTATATGCGATCTCCACAATCTCCTTCAGCGCATCTTACCATCTTACCAGAACGAGTCTTGGGTATGAGCTTATCACCTTGTTTAGCAGCGATGATACCACCAAGACTTGCGATGCTTCCCTGCTATTCTCGAACTAGTGCCTGGACCTCCTTGAACAGTTGACCTTCGTCCTGCGGAGAGAAAGTTAGTCTACCACGAATCCCAAAAGCAGATGCCCTTTAAGCTCGTCCTGTTTCCAACCACGCCGCACTCGGCTACAGCTGGATGAGCTGATATGGCTTGTTCAATGGCTCCTGCAGATTCACGTCAGCTCACGTTAAACGATAGAGAACAATCCAGCATCCGTGCGTACCGGTGCTCAGACAATGTCCTGCCACATTGATGATCGTCCGACCGACTCACGATCTGTAGGTAATCTCTACGGATATCAACCACGCGTCGCCCGTTTCGATTCACCGACTCCCAAATCGCTTCAAGTAGCTCGTATACAACCTCTCGGCATCGCCCAATGCGTCCGGAACGAAGAAGGCGACAATGGCAAGCCCAACACTATGTTTCCCATCGTGCGAGGCGGCACGCCCTTCATCGTCCACACAGTGAATGATCATGCCTGGTATTCCTATGCCGACACAGCCTGTAACGATTTCTTCTACGCGCCGGGAATGAACTCGGTTCTGGATGCTTCAAGTTCTGCAGCTGGGATCAGAGCTGCGCAGCTCAGAGGCACACCTTGTTCACTGTGACCCCAGTTATTTATGATCATCGCTCCCTTTTGCGCCGTATCCTTTGAGCTTTTGTTCGAGCCTGCGTCGTGTTAGTCGACATTCTGGAAAAGAGGCATTCTGAGACCTAGGCCACGTACGTCTCCACACCAGCATCCGGCGTCCCGACTGGCTTACCCTCGAACAGAACGATATCGCTGAACCCGCCATCAAGGGGCTCTGTGTGTATTGCTCGAGGACTGGCACGGGGTCTGGTGATCCAGCTGATTTGAGAGGCGTGGTGGGACCAGAAGTTGGTCGGGTCTGAGAAGGATCGTTGGTAGACTTCTTTTCGGGGATGCATTGTGACAATCGCGGTGTCTTGTTGCGGTGTCTGTGAAGTCTTGACTTGTCGCGTGGTCCTCGTCAAGCTATGCCTTTACTTCTCCATATCAGGTTGGGTTCGCTTGACCAAGGCCGCGCCGTCATGTTACGCTGAGAATCAGAGCTTGGAACCAGGCATCACACAACAGAGACAGGGTACGATCTCGAACAGTCGAGACAATCGATTTGATACAAGGAAAAGACAACATCGTCTTCGGTGACCTACCAAAGAAAGAACTTGGTTCTGAGGAAGCACCAGCAGGGTTCACTTCACCTCGGAGCCCTGATATCATGCATCATTCATTCATCAATCATGGTTTCAATGGTCATACCATGCGACAATCGCATAAGACCAAGTGCTGTCGTCGGTTGCAGTTCATGCCGCATTGCCACTCTCACGAACCGAACATTCGGGGGGCCGGCGTAGCACGCTCGTCTTTCTTGCCCGAGCCTAGCCAGTCCGGGTTAACGACACAGCTGCCGTCTTTCGGCTGGCCGCGCCCGCCCTCTTCAAGTCGATGATAGCTCTGAGTGACACATCGCCTTGCGTTCGATGTAGGGTACGCAGTCAGAAAGACAGCATTTCCATGATTCCCGCGCCAGGACTCCAGCTCGATTCGGACAGGGCCAACGTTCCTCAGTGCCACAGCGATAGGTGAGTCGTCGTCGCACCATGGTACGCTGTGGGAGGTGTTACCCGGGAAGTAGATGCGCATCTCGAGCTTCTCATAGGTACATGGCTTGGCTTTGAACATTACTCGCACCAGCTGTTCCAACTCTTTCGCTATGTCTGGGATGACATCGCCTTGGAATGCCCCTTCCAACTTGGTCGCATGTCGTGGCAAGCGCGCTGCGTACTCAGCAGAGAAGTCTCGAGGCTTGTACGAGCCGGCGATGCGGACCGTTCGCGATCGTCGGAGTAGCTGTGGTGCGCCGCTGTGAAGAACATGCAAGCCATATGGGTACTGCACATAGAGGTTTGTCTGTCTTCGAGTCTTCAGCGCGAAGTGACGCTTCAACTCATCGTTGATTTGCTTGTTGACCAGAATGAGGGATTTGTAGGCAGTCCCAGGCTGTGATTCCTCAGCTGGATCGGGCGTGGTCGGCGTCAAGTGGACGGTTTTCGGGTCGACTAGGGAGAGAAGCGTGGCATCGTAGTTGCCCTCAAGGACGGCTTCGCTGTCGATCGGAATGCCTGGAAAAGGCGATCTGCCACCGCCATACTGTCTGTAGACAATGTCGGCGCGCTGGCCTTTGAGAGCTGCTATCCCAACCGTTACTGCGCGGTAGCTGGGTGAAGCGATGTCGTAAATGATTTGGCGAAGCTCGACAGGAAGTTCGAGAAATTGACAGCGCCTGTCGTTCGCCATGGCCTATAACTCTCGAAACAAGTATGCAGCGCAAGGCTAGGATCATGTGGGTGTTCGACGTTCGTGTGTGGGTGCCGACTCGGCAGGAAAATTGGAGGGCAGCACTGCCACACGAGATGCGGCGAGAAATGACGACGTGAATACCGACTTCTAGACGTGACTCGAGTCGCACAACACAACAATTTTCCCGCTTCGATGCATAACAAGATAACAAGGCTGTACGCCATACCACTCGACACGTCAATTCGATCGCTTATGATCACTTCAATCTCTTGATATTCTACCTCCATGGCTTCAGCCGGAGAGCCAAAAATTCGTTAGCTCTTCGTTTGACACGTAGACTCCAACATCCTCGAGATACATGTCCGTTCTCTACCGCAGACGGCAAGTTCCAAGCGTGCCGGTGTCCGAATTGTGGCGGTGCAGTTTGAGCGGAAGCAAGGAGGTAGAATACAGGCGAACGTGGGGAGAATACTAGGAGTTCTAACTCCGAGATGATGACACCAAGACTGACAGCCGAAACACGACCCTCTCCTTCGACTCCACATCATCCTTACAGTGACACTCGCCAATACAGTACTTCCGTCAAGCAATATCTGATCACAGCCTGGTATAGAACCCATTGCCCTTCGTGCGCGCGCCATTGGAGCAGCGCTAACGCGGTACTCGTGCTGCCCTCCTTCACTCCTCGTCCGACGCGACCGCGCAGCACAGCTCTCCACGCAACCACCGGACACGAATAGACACCTGTAAGATGTCCTCCCAAGCACATTCAACGACACCACCACGACAGCACCCTGGACTATGATCGGGTGTCTGTCGACTATCCTACGGTATTCTACGGTCTGCCATTGTCGGAGGATATCCTTCGGTTTTGGCACTGCCCAGCGACGCCCTGGTCCGTGGGACCTCGACGGCTGTTTCACAGTCATCCTATTTCTGAAGCTCCCCCAGTGCCCACCGCGCGTTACAACAGCCCTGCTGCAGCAGATGCTCGCCATCGGCAATGTCTCCTCAACCGGTTCTGAGTGGCCACAGCCGCTGCAGCCAGCGTGACTTGGCCGCGTGCTTTACCTTTGTACTCTCATACCCCCGGCACTTTCTTCCAGGACCAAGACGGCACTGTGCGGAGGTCTCGTAACTTCTACCCAATGGCGCCTGCATTTCGTCTGGGAGAAGCAGACGACAGATGCAGGCACTTTCAGGTACGCTGATCAACAGCGATCATCCAGGACTCGGTGCCGTGTGGCTGTTCAAAGTTGCGGGCCAGCCTCTAGAACTATACCAGCATGAACCCTGCAAAATCAGCTTTTCACGAAAATGCGACCCATAGTCGAGATGTCATCCTTTCATCAAACGTGGGACTGTAGTTGTCACCAGTCTCACAAATCAACGCCTGCTTCGTACCAGCGTTGGTCTCCTTCGTTCCCCATGCACATTTTTGCGACTATTTTCGTTTGCTTTCTTCGTTACGATACCCTCAGTTACTACTTTTAGGTCGCATTGTGGTGTGCATCAACCTTGCCTGCCGCATCGTACAATCACTACCCGGGTCCTGAGCTGCGTGTCGTGATCGCCAAACGGATCGAAACTCGAAAAGCGGCTGAGCCACGGTGCTACAAGCACCAGGGTCACTGTCAGCAGTGTTGTGGAACACCCATCGTGTGGTCTTGTGTCCCTGCGCCGAGTACCTCCTAGAAGAACTGCAGCCCGGTTCCTGCTTCGAGCAGTGCGCCATAAACAACACACGCTCGCTTCATTCTCGCGTTCTGGTGGGAAAGGACTGGTACTGCCATCCCCGCAGCCACCTGTCTGGCGTTGACTTTCCCTTGGACAGTGCTCCGTTGCCACCACTACCTCCAAGTTTGTATCTACACACGCTTCACGATGCCATGCTGATGGTCGCTCGCACAAAGTCTTCATCTACAACTCGTCGAGACTAGAGAATTTCCGCCGTCCCTCCTGGACAACTCCTCTTCGATCAGCTCCACCTATGGCACCCATCACCACTTCCGTCGATCGCTTCACGCTGGTCTTCTTCACCGTCGCAACGCTGGCATGCGTTACGAAGGTTGCGACTACCGCCGTCGTCACACATTTGGCGACCTGGCCACTGAGAAAAGGTCCAAACCTTCCTCTTGCAGTGACGGCATCCGTATTTGAGCTGTTTGCCTTGGTGTCGCTAGCGGCCTGTGTTGGGCTTTTTCTTCGCCGCGTCTCACGCCGTCGTATCCTGGTCGCTCTTCTTCCTGCTGCTGTGATTGGATTCGTGGGAACAATACTGAGCCTCCTCATACTAGCGCTCACACTCTCCCTCAACCAGACGGAAGCAGCAGCCAGGAACCCACACGGCTACAAAACAACAAGGCAGCTTACTGCCCTCGGTCTGGCGATTGGTGCGATTGGCGTCATCCCTCAGACTGCGTTCTATATTCTGATACTGCCTCGATCGAGCGAGAACAGTTTAGTCACGTCTTCAGATGACACCCTGCGAACGATCTCACCTGGCGGGCGATCGTACAAACGGCGTCCGGCGTCGTTCACTCTGGCGTCGTTGAATGCTGGAAAGTCGCATTCTCGATCCACTTCTGCACCCAGCTCGCCTTTCCTCTGCAAGTCACCGAGCAGTCCAGGATCATCACTAAAACGCTCATTCTCCAACTCATTACGCCCTATGACATCTCGAACAAGACTCCTGCTCGGGACATCATTCGCTTCCCGAGACTCAAGGAGTCTGTACTCTGGCGCCGACTCGTGCACCGAATCGACAAGAAACAACAGCGATTTTGAGAACTGGGACACCTCAGCCGTAGAGAGTCAGCTCGACAGTACAGCTCTCCACAGAAGACAATTGGAGACCATCCCCGGCAGCCGACCGGTCAGTCCGGCCGATGCCCTGGATGGCCCATTCTCAGACAACCGAACCCCCGAGGAATGTCCATTACCCGAATCACCCACTCCGCCTCACTACTCTCCGACTTCAGATGACGGCTCTCCGAAATTGACATCGCGAGCAATCGTCCGTAAGACCAGCATTCCAGACCAACTGCACATCCACCCACTGTTCCGATCCGAAAGTCCCGTCCCACCACCACTGAAGTCACCCAACACAGTCATTACCGCCTCGCCCTACGCCGGACAGATTGTGAGTCCTGAGCTCGTCGGCCCGAGAATCCTACATTCAGCGCAGTCCAGCCGGCCTGGAAGTCCGAGTCGCTTGACGGTTCGCAGTGGAGCCGGGAGTGTGAGGAGTTTTCGCACGTTGCCAACCTCTCCGCTGGATTCGGAGTTTCGAGGGCGGTCGCACCTGGCGGAGGCATGCTTTCCATTGCCGTCCGAGAAGCAGGATGAGGTATAGGATGACGAAACGGCAGGAAGACCCTAGAGGAAGAGAAAGAAACTGCACAGCTCGTGCACAGGAGAGGACATAAAAATGTGAATGGTCGGGTGCCGACAAGGACAATCAGTTGACCATATGCGATGAGAACGATTTGACGGATACAACATTATTTTGACGGCTGTGCAGGACAGGACGCACGAACGGATAATTTTAATAGATTATCTTGAATGCGGATACCCAGATTTGTTACGCTCACACTGGCTTTGGCTGTCCCTGTACAGTCGGTCTGGAGTTAATGGCACTTCGTTGAGGCAGGCGTGCAATTAGTGGCGAATGTTGATAATCCACCGTGATCTGTCTCGTAGTCCGTCGCCACATCAGTGTGGATCATACGGTGGCTCCGGAATAGTCCGCCATAAGCCATGTAAAGATCCACAAGACCACAAGGAAAACATTGTCGGTGAATTCTCCTGCTGAGAAAGGCGCCAAGCCCACGCTAAAGTTGTCCTTTCCGAATCTGCGCTACAAAAAAAGCCCCTCCTCTCACTTTTTTTCTCCCCTCTACCAACCCACCCATTCTCTCTTTCATTCATGGCCCCGTCCGCAACAATGGAGGCTCAATCAAAGGCGGAGAACAAGCAAAGTGTGAAGGTGCTCGACGAGCTCTTCACCAAGCTTTCCGTCAGCAAAACCGCCGACGAGGCGAAGAGCGCACAGCAAGAAATCGCCACGTTCATCAACGGCGACATTCAGGACCACGATGCGCCCACCAAGGCCGTCGAGAGCCTGAAGAAGATGCTCGCTAACAAGAAGGACGCCAACGTCCGACAAATCGGCTGCGAGGCCATCGCCAGCATCGCACAGCACGCCAACGTCTCACCGTCAGTTGAGCCCTTCCTCGTGCAGCTTCTCCCACCAGTCCTCTCGGCTGTCGGCGACAAGATGGCACCCGTCAAGACTGCCGCCCAAAATGCCGCCCTTTCCATCACCAAGGCTGTCAATGCCAACGCTGTGAAGCTCCTCATTCCTTGCTTCGTCGAGTCCATTCGCAACGCCCAGAAGTGGCCCGAAAAGATGTGCGATCTCGACTGCATCGAAGCGCTCTGTGAGAGCGCACCCGCACAAACCGCCCTCCGCGTCCCCGATCTCATCCCCATCGTGTCCGAGGCCATGTGGGACACCAAGCCCGAAGTCAAGAAGAGGGCATACGGAACAATGGAGAAGGTCTGCGAGCTCATCGTCAACAAGGATATCGATCGCTTCATTCCCGAATTGATCAAGTGTGTTGCGAAGCCAGAGCACGTCCCTGAGACGATTCACTTGCTCGGTGCCACCACCTTCGTCACCGACGTCCACGAGCCAACTCTCGCCATCATGGTTCCTCTCCTCGAGCGTGGTCTCAAGGAGCGCGAGACTGCGATCAAGCGAAAGACTGCTGTCATCATTGACAACATGTGCAAACTCGTCGAGGACCCTAACATTGTGGCTGCTTTCTTGCCAAAGCTCATGCCTCAGCTCCAGCTCAACAACGACAACTTGGCTGATCCCGAAGCCCGTGAGAAGACCAAGCAAGGTCTTGACACCCTGATCCGTGTCGGTAATGTCAAGGACGGCAAGATCCCCGAGGTCTCGCTCGTCGGTGACACTTCCACCGTCCTGGAGAAACTCAAGAACGTTCTCAGCGCCCCAGATCTCAAGCACGCCAACGAGGCCAAGTACGAGCCAGTCCTCACTTACATCGCCGCTATCGGTGGTCAGCTCATCGACGAGAAGGACAAGGAGCCGACTACCTGGAACATCAACATTGTGCCATATTTGAGCGCAATCATCGACGACCAGGCACAAGGTGTCGTTGAGGCTCTTCGCAAGGCCGCAGTTCCCGGTGCTGCTGAGGAGGAAGAGGTCGAGCCCGATGAGGAGGAGGGTGAGGATCTCTGCAACTGCACATTCAACTTGGCCTACGGTGCCAAGATCTTGCTCAACCAGACGCATCTCCGCCTCAAGCGTGGTCAGCGTTACGGTCTTCTTGGACCCAACGGTTCCGGCAAGACCACTCTCATGCGAGCCATCAACAACGAGCAGGTCGAGGGTTTCCCCAAGCAAAGCGAGGTCAAGACTGTCTACGTCGAGCACGACCTGGACGCTGCTGACACTGAGATGACTGTCATCGACTGGACTGTTTACAAGCTCAAGCAGGCCGGTCTCGACCTCTCCGAGGATGAGGTCCGCAAGACCATGGACGACTTCGGCTTCGTTCCTGAGCAAGTCAACGGTCTCATCACATCTCTCTCTGGAGGCTGGAAGATGAAGCTCGCGCTTGCCCGCGCTGTGTTCGAGAAGCCCGACATTCTCCTGCTCGATGAGCCAACCAACCACTTGGACGTGAAGAACGTGAAGTGGCTCGAGGACTACCTCGTAAACTCCCCTTGCACATCCATCATCATCTCCCACGATAGCAAATTCCTCGACAACGTCGTCCAGCACGTCATCCACTACGAGCGCTTCAAGCTCAAGCGTTACCGCGGAAAGATGAGCGAGTTCGTCAAGCGTGTCCCATCTGCTCGATCATACTACGAGCTTGGAGCTTCCGAGATGGAGTTCCGTTTCCCAGAGCCCGGTTTCCTCGAGGGTGTCAAGACCAAGGCCAAGGCCATTGTTCGTGTCAGCAATATGACCTTCCAATACCCTGGCAGTGCCCGCCCACAGATCATGGACATCAACTTCCAGTGCTCGCTCGGCTCCCGTATCGCTGTCATCGGACCCAACGGTGCGGGCAAGTCCACTCTTGTCAATGTCTTGACCGGTGAGCTCATCCCGACCAAGGGTGACGTCTACCAGCACGAGAATATCCGTATCGCCTACATCAAGCAGCACGCTTTCGCCCATATCGATCACCACCTCGATAAGACTCCATCCGAGTACATTCAATGGCGTTTCCAGACCGGTGAGGACCGTGAGACCATGGACCGCGCCAACAAGATCGTCACCGACGAGGACGAGAAGGCCATGGACAAGATCTACAGAATCGAGGGCACACAACGTCGTGTCATTGGTATCCACAGCCGAAGAAAGTTCAAGAACTCCTACGAGTACGAGTGTTCGTTCGCTCTAGGTGAGAACATTGGCATGAAGAACGAGAAGTGGACACCTATGATGACTGCGGACAACGCCTGGATTCCTCGCACTGAGCTCATCGCCTCCCATCAGAAGATGGTGGCTGATGTCGATCAGAAGGAGGCCCTCGCCAGTGGTCAGTTCCGTCCTCTTGTCCGCAAGGAGATTGAGGCCCACTGCGCCTACTTCGGCCTCGACGCCGAGCTCGTCTCCCACTCCCGCATGCGTGGTCTTTCCGGTGGCCAGCGTGTCAAGGTTGTGCTTGCTGCCTGCTCATGGCAACGCCCTCACTTGGTCGTCCTTGACGAGCCAACAAACTACCTCGACCGTGACTCCCTCGGTGCTCTTTCCAAGGCTCTTAAGTCGTTCGAGGGTGGTGTCATCATCATCACTCACTCAGCTGAGTTCACCAAGGATCTCACTGAGGAGGTGTGGGCTGTGCAAGACGGTCGCATGACTCCTTCCGGACACAACTGGGTGCAAGGTCAGGGTGCCGGACCTCGTCTCAAGGGCGAGGAAGAGGAGGAGGAGAAGTTCGACGCCATGGGCAACAAGATCGAGTCGACCAAGAAGGCTAAGAAGCTCACCTCCGCCGAGCTCCGCAAGAAGAAGAAGGACCGCATGGCCCGCCGCAAGCGTGGTGAGGAGGTCTTCTCCGATGAGGACGACTAGATGGCTCTGTCAGTGAGTGGAGCAACGTCTCGTTGGCATGGTGTCATGCTTTGATGATCACCTGAAAGCGTTACTAGCAAGGAGAGCATGAAGAATGGCGTTCCGGAAAAAGGGCTGTTTGGGTTGCTTTACGAGTGCAATGATTCCCTGTTTGTTAGATGAAGACGAATAGAGGAGAGAGCAGTAAATCTCTCGCAAAACAAGTTCTATGCATTTATGTTTCCAGTCGTCGATCCCTTGTGCCTTGCTCTCACCATGTGTCCTGGCGCCGGTCTCCATGTAGGTCGCATAATGAGCGACATCGCAAACGACAATGAGCGCATGCCCGGATCCTTGCCCTTTCAATCCCATTACAAAGCCAGATGCCGCGGCTCGCACTTGGTCTTGTTCGAGTATGGACAAAAATTGTCTGAAGCGGATCTTGAGGCATGACGTCGCAACTACCATCCTTCACGACAACTTCCATCGTACCGTGTCTAGACACGCAAAAGCATCCGCCATGAACGCCACGGCCTTCTCTTCCTCTTCTATCAGTTCTATCGAAAGCCCGGAATTTCCCTATTTCCATTCTGCGTCTTCGCACAGAGTGCATTCCGGCCACGTTGTCTGTGGCGCGAGCACACCGACGGAGTCGATAGTCAGGTCCCGACCCTCTCCAACTCCGTCCGATGCTCCCGCGGCGCAATTGGCGAGTACGATAATCCTACGTACCTCCCGATAAGAGTTCGTACCTTCGCTTGCGTGGTTGTACGATCGTCGCACTTCAGGATGCGAGCCTGAGCGCAAGCTGCCTGGATATGGAACCAGTGATTCGCATAACTCTGACGGATCCCTTCGATCACGATCAAGCCCCATCGAGTCCGCAGTCACCGGTCTGGGAAGCTGGCAATGGAGGATTCCATGCGCGAGTCGCTCCCGCGCGGCCAACATCTCCCGCATCACGCGCTGGCGGTAGGTCATCCCCGTGAGTCGCTTGCAGCTCGCTGTCACAAGGGTTGCTGGTACAGCTGGCTGAAACAAGATGTCGGTGCGCGTGCAGGCTGAGAAGCAAGGCTGACATCGAGATACAGCGAACCGGCCAGACTCTGCCAGTGGCTGGCCATCCCCGAGTCGTTTGATAAGAACGCTGTCGTCTCACAATTCTCACACTTCACCCGGCGGTGCCACAGACCTCAATGGCAGACCAGAATCGCCCTCTCCAATCGACCCTCTCTCACAGGTACGCAATCTGCGGCACCGTTGCTGCCACGACTGCAGGATCCTCTGACCAACATGGGGACGTTGGTGCTGCCTTGTCTGATGCTGACAGATTTGTCGCAACAGCACATCCTCAACCGAACCTACAACACGACGCCTCAGAACAGCATTCCTCAACCACGAACCGCGAATATCAATGGGAGTGCTCAAAAGGATGACAGGCAATTACCAAAAGAGCAAGCTCCCGCACCAGTCAGTCTGGAACCGCTCTCCCGCTCTCGAGAACGAAAACTTTGGACAGCGTCGTTTCGCCGAACAGAGAATTGAAGAAGGGTGTCAAAGCGGTCTCGTTCCTCGGTCGTTTGATGGGCGGCAAAAAGAAGGATGCGCCAGAAAGCGCAAGAGATGATGAGTCTATACTGAGCGACGGTCGACCCGAGGGCAACAACGCGGAGGTCTTTACACAAAGCTTCGAGTACAACCCGAGACACCCTCAGCCGCCGGCCTACATCAAAGTCGGCGCAAGGCATCAACAAAAGCGGGACTTCGATCGCGTTTTCCTCGCTCAAGAGCTGGAGTCTGCCGGGAAACCAAACTTGCAACGCCAGTCAAGCTCCAACAAGCTGCGTCGAAAGAGCTCAGCGCCCGCGAGCGATGCCAACACGATATGGGCCATGGAGTTTAGCAAGGATGGGAAGTACCTCGCTGCTGCGGGAGCCGACAAGGTCGTTCGTGTGTGGGCGGTATTGTCCAGCAAGGAGGACAGGCAACGCCATGAGCAACAAGAGTATCGGCAGAGCGAGGCCGACGGATGTGGTCCAAATGCGGAGCACCTCAGCGCGCCTGTTTTCCAAAAGAAACCCATTCGAGAATTTGCAGGGCACAGTTTGACGATACTGGATCTGAGCTGGAGCAAGAACAATTTCCTGTTGTCGTCATCCATGGATAAGACTGTGCGACTGTGGCATATTAGCAGAGCTGAGTGTCTGTGCACATTCAAACACAACGACTTCGTTCCCTCGATAGCATTCCATCCCAAGGACGATCGATTCTTCCTCGCTGGCTCTTTGGACTCGAAGCTCAGACTATGGAGTATCCCTGACAAGAGTGTCGCATTTGCAGCCCAACTGCCAGACATGATCACCGCTGTTGCCTTCACGCCGGATGGAAAGTCTGCCATGGCAGGCTGCCTGAGTGGACTCTGCATGTTTTATGAAACGGAAGGTTTGAAATATCAGACGCAACTCCACGTACGATCAACACGAGGCCACAATGCCAAAGGCAGCAAAATCACTGGGATCCAAGCGCAGCATAGTTCCAGTGGTGACCTGAAGGTTCTGATAACGAGCAACGACTCTCGAATACGATTGTACAACTATCGCGACAAAAGCCTCGAGCTCAAGTTCAGGGGCGGCGAGAACAACTGCAGTCAGATCAGGGCGAGTTTGAGTGATGATGGGCGGTATGTTGTTTGCGGTAGTGAAGATCGCAAGGCATACATCTGGTCGTTGCATCAGTCACATGGCGAGAAGCGAGATAAAACGCCGGTGGAAATGTTTGAAGCCCACGACAGTATCACCACCGCGGTCTGTATGGCACCCGCCAAAACGCGGCTGCATCTCAGTCGATCCGAGGATCCTCTGTACGATCTTTGTAATCCGCCGCCTGTTACGCTGCTCAGCCAAGGAGAGCAGACCGGAGCACCAAACTCTATGCCCCCTCCGCCACGACCAAGATCGGACAAACCGCCAAATGATAGCGGTAGCAGTCTGCACCTCGTCCGGGTCGAGTCTCGGAAGGAGACACTGGCACATACATCGCGTTCTGCTCACAAAGCCGGCAACATTATAGTCACAGCGGACTTCAATGGTAAAATCAAAGTCTTTCGCCAGGATTGCGCGTGGGCGAAACGGCAGCGAGACGATACTGACCGATCTTCTCTGTTCTCTAAGCGAGGCAACAGATCAGGCCGGGCTGGATCGCTTGCAACGAAAGCTTCACAGCCAAGTCTGCGGGAACCCAGAACATCCACATCCACGCAGGCTCCATCGGATCGCATCTTGACCTGGCGGCAGGGCATGGAGATTGATAGTACCACGGACAGCATGGCAGGCAGCATGACGGAATCGAAGCCCACAAGTCGCTCTGTCTCGCCTCCGAAGTCATTGAAAGGTCTTACACGTATCGATACGACCGAGTCCAGCCGCGCTAAAGCTGTAGCCAGTACTCCCGCTTCAGCGACCACCGATGGAAAGTCTCCTACCTCTCCTAGGAAGCCGTCGGAAGCCAGCAATGGCGGCGAACCCACTCCACCACCCATCGACTCCTCCCGCCAACCTACGGCGGACGACAGCAACAAGAACAACGTCCTTGATCTGGAAGGCGACCGCTCCTACCTTTTCTGGGACAGCAAACTTTGGAACGCGCGCGCTGAACGCACACGTAAGGCCAACGAAGCGCATAAACACGATCATCATCCTGCAGCAACTCCCGGCGCATCCATCTCCGGAGATGGTATCGCGGACGGAACAGGTCATCTCGCTGTGAGACCACCGATGGATCGCAATGCGAGCGTAGTGAGTCGACTCAGCGATGATGTGAGCAGTGCGGAGGAAGACGAATTTGAGGATGCGCGGGAGGACGAGATGAAGTGCGGCAGGTGTGGGAGTGGATCATTCTCGGCGAGGAGAAATAAGGACGGGACGAGGTTGGTTTGTGCGGAGTGTGGGACTGTTGCTTGATGGGTCGTGGAGTGCACCTAGATGGAGATTCTTGATGACTTGGGAAATGTACAGAACCAATTGTTGAGACGGCTGTGCCTGATAGTGTAGGATCAGGAGAGGTGTATCAGATATTGTGAATATGACTTGAAGGCCCACGTCGCGTCTGTCAACTGCCTGTAACGCTTCCATTCCTTCCAACTCGCGCACTGCTGACTGCTGTTAATGGGAGACTCTATCGGCCGGATACGAGTTCCTGAAAACAAATGTCTTTTGACAATGTTCTGGCAGCATCATTCCATGGCAGAAAGAGGGAGGAGTTTGCTATCATTCTGATCGATATTGGTACATTAATGCTGCAAGACATCCATCTCTTTTACCTCACGTCTTACTCTACTGCTGATCCAGATACATTCCTACAGATCGTTGTACACAGATGACGAGCAAAAACAGCGTCCGCCTCGTCAACGGAGCAGGTCGCGCATCGTCGCCAATTGCCAACCCTTCTGCCCTAAGTAACGACCGTGTTGACCATCTCGTTGCCAAAGCGTTTCCCAACATGACAAGACCTCGGAGCAGCAGTTTGAAGCGTCCATCAGATACGCGTCTCTTGCCTCTTGCTCGTGTCGCCAATACTCCGCTGAAGGCGACCATCAGACCTGTCGTCTTGTCAAACGAGCTGTGCCGAGCTGTTTGGGACAAGGTCATCTCGGCTTCGGTAGTGAGGCTAAACTTGGGAGACGCGGCATTGGCGAGGCTGCTTCGAGGTTTCGTGCGGGAGACACTGGAAGAGTCCGAACGCACGGAAGCTATGATAGCCGCAGAGTCCGAACGCCACAGGTGGATCCAAAAGGCCGATGATTGGAGTCTCACGACCAAAGAGCTAAGGGTCCATTCGCTACTACTTGTAGGTGAAGCAGCAGGACTGGCGAACTTGGCGTGGCGACCAGGCACGGAGATGGACCAGAGGCAGGCATTGCGGAAGATTTTCAATGAAATGGCACTACACGACTCGTCCTCGCGTGTGGAGAAGATGATATCCCAGCTGACAGGGGTTTTTCGTGGGCGCAGATCATCTCAGACAGAGTAGCGCTCTTTCGCCGAAGTAAGTCGATACGCTCCCTTCATCACTCAGCATGGTGTGCAGCCAAATCCGCGCAGCTTCGAGGGTGGGCGCTCCGAACTTCACCAGGACACATTCTCGAACAGAAGCTGCAGACCACAAGAGGCCCGTCGAAGTCTCTTTTCGATGCCTTTTAACACGACTTACTACATTCAGATCAAGATTCTCATCTCCACTGTCACTGCCGCTGTCCCATTTCTTGCCGCCGATGCGAGGGAGGAGTCTGAACTCTTTCATGAAGAATTGGCCAAGATGGGCCAACAGTGGGCCGAAGAGTATCAGTGTTCCGTAGATAGCCAAGCTTTCCATACGATGTGCGACTGATCCAGCAGTGAACTCTTCATCCAGTAGCATGTTGTCGCGCAGGAGCAGCCTCCTTGATCCGTCCGGCAGACACATGTAGATCTCATTCCGACTTCCGTATCGATGGAACGACCAGTTCTCTCCGTTCGCCGGGCGCCCGTTGGAGACCCAATCCAAGACACATAAGCTCGCACATTCAGTTCTGGAGGCATCTTTCAAGGTTATGTGATAGACTTGTTCTTGGGTGAAACAGCTGTTCTCAAATGGTTGAACGGGGTCCGGAAGGTAGCAAAGAGCTGATGCAGGGGCGAGAGTGACATTTGTATGTTGTCTGCTGATCACATCTCGGCTAGGCGATTTGAACAATTTGGTGCTTCCTTGAGTAAGAAGAATGAGCCTCGTCGATGGGTCCAGTACGATTTTCAAGTCGATACAATCTCCAGCTACGAGACCTCCACCGTAAGTCAGAAGATACACCGTATGCACCAGACAGCCTTCTTTACTGTCTATCCGGATTGGAGCTGGAGAGACCAGTTTCAATGGATACTGATACTTGACAGTCCGGAGCCGTGGAGTATTCGGTGGTAGCAACGCCAAGTGGATCGATCCATGACCCGGCAGTGAGGCCTCTTGAAGGAATGGGGCCGCGGACATTACTGTCCAAAGAGAGCTGTTATCGAGTGACCATCATGTGTGTGTGGGTGTTCGTCTTATCTTTTGAAAGAGCGAGCTGTATTCGAAGCTCGGGTTCGATTTCTGCCTGAGGATGGTGCCAAAGCAAAGTGGAAGGAACGACCCTCGTCAGCGCGTCCTCTAGTTCGTCGCGTGTCAAACAGTACAGTACCGCAGCATCAACACCACTTTTGCCCGCTGCGGCTCTGTACACGCGCCACTCCTTACACCGCAGCGCGATACCAACATACACAGGACAATATGGCGTCGCTATCACCCTCATCACCCGACGCGTCCACAACAGCTCCACGCGCCTCCGCCAGAGTCCGCAAGGCGCCAGAACACTTCGCCTCCAGCGGCACGGCCAAACGAAAGCGCGGCGGAGATGACGATGCAGAGGAAGATCTGGATCTGGAGGAAGACGAGCAATCTGAAGAGGCGAGCGATGCCGAGGACGACGAACCCGACGAGGAGGAAATTCGTGAACGTGCCAAAAAGTCCAAATCGCGAAAGCCAAAGAGCACTGCTACGAAGACCGCACCCAGAAAGCCAGCGCAGAAGAAGCCAAAGACCAATGGCCTCTCTCTACCGTTCAGAGGTAACGCTACGAAGAAACGTGCACCCAAGAAGGCGAAACCTATCGACAGCGAAGACGCCGAGGCAGCTGGAGGTCTTTACGCGGATCTATTTGCGCACGACAAGACCATGGACGAGGTTGTGGCTGCCTGGTTGAAGGCATTTGAAGAGCATGAATCACTCGCCCTGGCCGACGTGGTCAACTTCGTGCTGAAATGCGCAGGATGCAGCGGCAAGCTCACAGAACATGATATTGAGGATCCTGACGGCGCAACTGCGAGGTTGACAGACTTGCAAGATGAGCATCAGGCCACGGGGCCAACCGAATATCCACTGATCGCCAAGGGCAAAAACACAGCTGCTTTCAAGCAGAGCATCACGGGGTTCCTACATCGCTTCACCAAGGCGCTTGGCGCGAGTGGTCTGTTGGTTTCAAGTCCTGAGCTGATGGAGAATATTGAAGTATGGCTCTCCACCATGAGCACCGCGTCAAATCGCTCCTTTAGACACACTGCCGCAGTGTGCTCTCTCAGCATCATTACAGCTCTTTGCGAGGTGGCCAAGGACCTTGCGGACAAAGCTGCTAGCAGTTCGCGACACGCCGAAACAGAGCGGAAGAAGGCAAGACCGAACAAGGAGCGTGCGAAAGACTTCGCGAACAAGGCAAAAGAGGCTGATGAAGCATTCGAGCTTGTCCGAAAGTTGCTGAAAGACTGGTTCGATACAATCTTCATCCACCGCTACCGCGACATAGATCCCACTGTCCGCCGCGATTGTGCAGCTGCTTTGGGCGACTGGATTGTAACAGTCCCAGAGATCTTCTTCGACGTCCATCACTTGCGCTACTTGGGCTGGCTCCTCAGCGACGAGTCAGGAGCCACGCGAGGAGAAGTTCTGAAGCAGCTTCAGCGTCTATACAAAGACGACGATAAGCTTAGCGGGCTGCGGACATTTACCGAGAAATTCCGTCCTCGATTCGTCGAGATTGGAACTTCGGATGTCGAGCTCAACGTGCGCATTGCCGGCATCGAGCTGCTCGACACATTGCGCCAGAATGATCTCATTGAGCCAGATGACGTCGACGCCGTGGGCCGGCTTGTATTCCATGATGAGGCCCGAATTCGTAAAGCAGTTGCTGGGTTCTTCGCCGAGAATGTGACCGATGCTTACGACGCGAAGTTGACCGAGCTCGGTGGCTCGGAGAATCTTGAGGAGACTCTGCCGGATCCAGGCGACGACAACTTTGAGGCACCACGACCAGAGTGGCTCAAGTTCAAGTCTCTCGCGGAGATGCTCAAAGCTTACGACGTCGACGAGCATGTTCCAAACCATCTGCAACGAAATGCTGCGGACGGCAGCCTCATTCTGCGGGCAACGAATGTGGAGTCGCGATTCACGCTTGCTGTTGATTCCCTTTACAGCAAGGTTGATGAGCTGAAAGAGTGGCAAGCCCTCGCCGGATATTTGCTGTTCGATCATTCGGCTGACCGTGCCAATGGTAATGCCGACGACACGATGACCCTGTTCAAGCAACAGTGTAGACTGGACAAGGAGGAGGAAGTGATACTACTAGAAGTGCTCAACGCCTGCGTCAAGCGCTCGTTGAGTGCACTCTCCGAGCCCATGGCTGCTGCGAAGACCAAGGTGACCAAGAAACAGAGAGAAGACATGCAAGATGATCTCGAAGAGGCGGTTCGCAACCTTTCCGAGCTCACTCCTAAGCTTCTGAAAAAGTTTGGCGATACGCCAGGAACAGCAGCAGCAGTGCTGCGCCTCGAAAGTGTGTTCAGCCTACCGACCCTTCAAAGCCTGCGTCAAGACCCGGCGATCAACAGCACGCTTCTGGACGACCTCCGAAAGCAGTTCATGTCGCATGGCACGGATGAAGTGCTTGCTCCTGCCACTGCGGCTATTCTTCATGCCAAGTCATACGGAGAGCTCGATGACAGTGCTCTGGAGAAGCTGAGCAGCTTGTGGGACGATGTTGTCAGCAATTTGGCCGAGCTGCTTGATGTATCCACGATCACCGTTCGTGGTGCATCACGGCAAGAGGAATGGGCGGCGCTCAGCAACAACCTGCTTCGAATCGTACGACTCTCAACAGTCTCCAGCTGCATACAGCCGCTTGAGGACGACGGCGTGGCTGCTCGCAACGACGAGACTGAGGTGGTGTACAATGGCGCCATCGACTTTATCATCGACCTCATTCTGCGTGCCGTCAATTCTTCCGGTACGACACCGAGCCCGGAAGAAGCGGCGCTCGAAGACCTGATCGCCGCGCGCGCCGCCGACGCGGCGATGCTCTACTTTCAATGGAAATTGTCGTCGATCATGGATTCAGTCAAGGCTGGAACCAACTCCACGGACATGTTCGATCTCCTCGAACCACTCGCCGCCCGTCGCGATGCATTCGTGGAGAAGGTCACCAGTGTCTTGGACTCTCGCAAAGCGGGTGATCAGATCTGCTTCTCGGTCACGACCTGCCTGCTCGACTTGTACACGTCTGCAGCAGTTCTACGTACCCAGACCGCCAAGCCAGGGACCAGCGACGACTACACCGTACTCATCATGGACATGGAGCCTGAGCAGGAGCAAGCGGTGATGAAAGTTTTCATAGCGCATGAGAAGGAGTTTGCACGACTGGTCGGCAAGAGATTGGAGACGACGACTGTGGAGGATGAAGACATTGACGTCGACGCGGATCCCATCGATGATGACCCACTGTCCGACTCTGACGATGACGATGAGCAAGCATCTCAGGCAAAGCAACAGGACCGCGATGTCAAACTCGCCAAACCTTTGATCGCAGAGCAGAAACTGTGCGAACTCACCGGCAAGCTGATCTTCGCCATTGCAGCAGGAGTCGTCGATAGTCCCGCGACCCGAAAGCGATTGGAGCGCAACAAGACGAAGCTCGGACCGAACTTCAAGGAAGTGCTGGCGTACCTGGACTTGTCGACTGTAGGCAAGAAGAAGGCGGCGAACAAGAGCTCCAAGTCGAAAGCAAAGGCTCGTTCCGCTGCGAATGGCGTCGCAGCGAAGAAGAACTTCAAGTCGAATGCGATCGTTGCGGAGAATGAGGTGGACGATGAGATCGAGGATGACGATGACGAGGAAGCCGCGAGGAGGAGAGAGCTGAATGATGACGATGATGAACGCGAGCCGCAGGGGGGAGATGAAGACATGGTCGATGGAGATCCCGCTGAGGAGGAGAGCGGGCTCGGTGATTGAGCATGCGGGATGTAATCATGTCATTGCGATACCCTTCTGCTGCAGTGCGTCATGTCAGGGCTTTCACAGGCGAACAGGCGAAGTGGCGTACGATATTTTCAATGCTGACCACGGAAGGACAAGAGGGAATGAGGTCGCGCATGCTTCATCTCATATTCGCAGTCCGCACGGCGCCAGCAGTGTAATCGATGCTCGGGTCACTTCCAAGCAGTCACAACTGCGGTTTGCCCTCCCTTTCTCGAGCTCCCCATGTCCGCTGCTCTAAACCAAAGCTGTGGACCCTGAAATTGTACTACCTCGCCTCGGGCAGTATTCACGAGCGGTGAGAACGGGCTAGGGCATCTCCTGCCAGAACCATGAAGTGGTGTGACAGCACGTCCAATCCTGGTCTGGTCCTGTCTCCTCCTTATCCGCTGGACATTTCTCATTGCGAACTGCCCAGCGGTCTGAGGAATAACGGCTAGATTTGGACATGC
Organism: Zymoseptoria passerinii SP63; assembly: GCA_000223825.2. Taxonomy (NCBI): domain Eukaryota; kingdom Fungi; phylum Ascomycota; class Dothideomycetes; order Mycosphaerellales; family Mycosphaerellaceae; genus Zymoseptoria; species Zymoseptoria passerinii. The sequence goes on from AFIY01000592.1 coordinate 30,352, forward strand.
GCAATATCGAGAAACACGAACAACGTCGTTAGATCTTTGAAACTATACGAGCTGCCTTGCTATGTAATTCTCTTTATAACGAACCAGAAATTATAGCCGTACGGGTAGGAAATTGTTTATATTAAAGACAATCTTAGAAAGTACATTTGTAATTTATCGTTACTATAGTTTATAAGCTAGTAATATATTAACAACTTAATTAAATAAAGTATATAAGAATCTATAGCTAAGGAGGGTATATAGTATCTATTAGGCTCGTATATATATCGTAAGATAGGGTAGCCGAAATAGCCTATCCTACTACTTTTAAGCAGTCTTATAAATTCCTAGCTCGCTAATACTAACGTAGCTATTATATTATATAATAGTAGTAGAGTATTATATATATAAATTCCCTAGTAACTTAGTAATAACTTTACTATCGTTGCTATTATCGCTATTATCGCTATTACTATTAGTATTACTATCGCTATT